>JARKIC010002620.1:0-54388 GCA_029378375.1 Mycena olivaceomarginata
TGTGAAATTGACTCTCAATCGAGTTGCAGACTTTCTGGAGCAGAGGGGTTTTACTGTTATTCGCTCTTCCAGGACGATGCGAACCTTCATGGGCTAGCAGCCCTTCAATGGATCGTCATACCTGAGTGATCGATTCCCGTCGTGCTGCATGCAAAGGCCATGACTTGTGGTGAGAGTGAGCAGGGGAAGTTGCCTGTATGAGCAGGTGCATTGTGGGTCACATTGGCCCCCGACGCATACTGCACTATTACGACCATTTGTTCACAGCATGTCACCCGTTACCCTCAAAAGTTCACTGGATAAGGTCTTCATTTCTCGACAATCACGCAAAAATTACCATAAATGGTAATTCGGCGAAATTGGGCCGAGAAAGTCCAATGTCACCGTCACCAGGGGCAAATTCATTCATTTCACTCACCCGTCACCTGAATAAATGGTCGTAATAGTACAGTATCGGTCAGTGTGAAACTTGTTCGCCACATTACAGTGCTGACGTGTGACACGGCAGCAATGTCTGCACACACACGATCACACCGCAAAGAGTAATATTTCCTATTGCTCTGAAACTGTAACCAAATCTGGCAGTTTCAGTGCAAAATAATTCTCATCCGGAAAAGGCCCGTTTCACGCAAGAGATAGCCTGAGGGATGCCGAAAATGCCGCTTTTGGCTGTGACGGGCTGTCATTTCACAGTGAGCCGAAAAGTGCACTTTCAGCTAGTGTTTTGGAACCAGCTGAAATCAGCTGTTTCCATTGACCTTCCAGGGTGATAGGAAATAATAGAACAATTGGGATTTTTTACTCAAGCAACTTCACATTTTGTACATATCAAGCACCCTGGAAGGGAGAAAGAGAGAGAGAGAGAGAAAAAGGCGCATGAGGGCCTATGGCCCAATACGGGACGGTTACGGGTGCGTACGTAACCGTATTACGGTATTGTACGGTTACGGTGGGGATCCCTACAAGATCAGGACCCCTGACAATACCTTTGGACCCTAGGGCCCGCACCGGACAAAAATTTGACATTTTGGCTCGAAATCCTAGGTTCTGACCGTATAAAAACTGGGGTTTGAGGCCGGACAACCTAGGTCCTGTCCGGACAAAAACTTGGGATCTTGTCGATGTTTGGGTCGATGTCCGGACGAAAGGTTTCACATTCAAGCTCAAATTCAAGTTCAACTCATGTGTACTCTGCATATAAGAGTAGAAAGGATATACTTACAAGGAAATTTAGGTATTTTTCGGGTTGTGAGAGCGGAAAATTACCCTTTTTGGAAGCCTGGGCTAGGTCCTGTCCGGACAAAAACAACACAATCTCGAGGAAATCTGTCCGGACAAAAATCGAGGATTTCCTGAATTTCGGGCCCTAGCCTCCAAAGGGATTGTCAGGGGTCCTACAAGATCCCTATATACAGCCTTTGACTCCCACACGCGTCTCTTTGAGCGCTTCCCGTCTTTCCCTCTTACCGCCACCACCGATGGATGAGGATCTACAAATTGAGCCCGGATTTGCCGGTGAAACAACTAATGACGACCATGGCTCACCTGTTTGGGTACAGGCCGAACATCATCTTATGTATGACAGATATATGGGCACCTTTTTCGTGGGGGCGAAGCACTTTGTCGTTGAGGGCGGGACCTTCAATATTAACCAGCCAGCTCCCAACCATCTCCCCAGTACGCATTGGAAAAATTTCGCCACCAGTACCGGGCAGCCACTTATCTTGAATTGAAAGACTTTCCCATGATTCCCATGGGGCATCTAGTTTTGAATTATGAGATACGGCCCAATGTTGGATCCATCGCTTATCACCGAAAAAGGAGGAATTGTGTGCGGCGGATGTACTCCGCACGTGTGCATGGCTCCCAGTCGGCCATGACAGCGGCAGTGATTGAGGGAGCACATGCAGCAGAGGTACGTTTGAAGCTTCGTTTCCTTCAAAGTTCATTGTCATACCCAGAAATTGCAAGAGGAAATATTACGATATTTGAATCTCCGGTGAGAATATCCAGGCCTGTATGGATTAAATTTAATGAAGCATGCTGCAGGCACCCATATCTCCCCCAACTCTACGGCATGGCGAGCACTGGCAGGGTTCATGTCGCTGTTTTTCATGACGGTTCGCCTGCTGAGATTATCTAAAATTTGAACCATCAATGAGTCATACTGGAACAGATCTAGTCCCGTACAAGGATGTTGGGCAGCAATATGGCGATTCACATTTCTCTGAAGTGTTTTTTTGGACGTGCATCGTAAGTCCGTATGGCTGTAATAGTGGGCCATAATTATTTGGTGCACACATTTACACTTTTTTACACCACCTTGCACAATTTCACAAAAATATTCACCACCTCAGGTCCACATGGCCGCGAAACTCACTGCTCTAAATATCCGCTCACTAAAAACCCCCACCTGACTGTCAGGGTATATCAAGAGTCACCTTTAAATAGATTCCAGAGAAATGCTGCGAAGAAGTCAATCACAAAAATGTAAGTACAACCAGGTACATAAGACAGAGTCGAGCTTTCAACACTAAATATTGGTATGTTCTTTCATGTTTTCTCCAATGCTTTTCTGAATATAAATACTTTACCCTTAATTATTCATGTGTGATCTACAGCCTTGCACTGGTTGGAAAATTCAAAATTTTCTGCTGAATCCTCAGTGAAAAATGTCGGTTGTTTTCCATCAATTTTTCAGCTGGAAACTAGGTGGAAAACCCAAAACATTTTCACCACTTTTCCGTTTTGAGGTGAAAAACTCAAAAGAAAGTTGAAAAGGGGTAAAAAAGCTTTGAAAATTTCACCATTTTTTTCAGTAAAAAATGTCTGAAAAACAAACGACATTTTTCACTGTAAATTGTGGTGGAAAAATTGAATCTGCCAACCAGTGTTGGCTTCAAGTGTCCTTGACTTGACTTCCAAGTATCTATGCCAGCAGGTCCACCATCATATTTGCAGTCCATCTAACAGTTATTTTATGATTCGACCTGGTCACTTCAATCCTTACTTCCCTTTCATCTAATGCCTCCAGAAGCCACCAACACCCGGCCGTTGAACTTTGGGTATGTCTTTTTCATTATGTCCATCTGATTTATTTCAATGACGTGGCGGCTCTTATGTTGTTCAGTGCCCATTCTTTCAAAGAGTCAGAAGGCTGTGACTATGGGCATCCGCTCCTGCATTGCATTGGGGCACATTCCCAATTCTTCATCTATACATTGTATGCCGTGAAGCTTTCTTCACAGAAAGACTTCAACTCATGCATACTTGTTCCAGTTTCTTTGTTTCTCTCTGAACCTTTACTGACTGCTGACTGATAATCTTATTTCAGTCTCATCCACTAGGGCACAACCTGTCCAGTTCACTCATATTCAACTTAGTTACCTTCTCTTTGAGCTCAGGTTTTTAGAATTGTGACATAAACTCAACTAACCCGGTTGTATGAACTCAATTCAAGGTATTTTTGAATCATAATCTCTTTGGCCTTTAGTTCTACTGACTTGTCCTTTCCCCAGAGCTTGCTGGGAAGGCTGGAACTCTGATCGTATAACCTATGCACGTCAGAAGGTTTTAGAGTGACTGAATCCCTCTACTCAAGTGCAAGAGGGTGCAGTGACTCCTCCGTTATCCGCGCCACTTGCACTTCACAACCACGCAAAAAAGACCACGAACACCCCGAACATATATCTTTGTATCACCAGTGAGCTCAATCCCAAAGCTTATTCACCTTCCACTGCACAACCGCTGCCTGACTGGCACCAAACAGTGTGTCTTGTCTTTCTTCGTGAAGCCCCTATGAAGCCCTTATGTGTATTGATGTCCAGACCCATGAGAGTGTGGGGACGCAATAGAGAGTTTGTGATAGCCACCTGTAGCAACCTAGGTGGCTTCCGAGGCATGTGGAGCAGGGTGGCTCCATTGCAGCCAGGTGGCTTTTCAAATGACATCACTGTTGGTTCTGTTGGTGTGAATAGATCCCTCAGGTTCATATCCTTTGGTGAAAGACCTGCAAAAATGCTTGATAGGCAAGAACCGGCAGGAATGCACACATATAAGCCTGGCAATGGAGAATTCAGCATCTCCTGGCCCTCCAGAGGAGAAGGAGATGGCAATGATGGCAAGGGGGCTAAGGACAACAGCATTGAGGAAGAAAACAATTGAAAGGAACACAGGGTTACAATGGGACAAGCCACCTAGAAAATCCACCTGGAGCTGGAGCCACCCCACTCCACATGCCTTGGTAGCCACCCGGGTGGATTTGCACAAACTCTCTAATGTCAACTCCATGACCTTTGACCTCTACAGCTTCCGTATTTTCATGGACTGTGCATGGTCCACATAAAAGATTGCAGCAAGCGGGGGACTCCCCCCTGATCCCTGCCGGGTCCAATCAGCGGGCCAGATAAACCACAAGTGCCTGCTGATAAGCAAAATTCTGAAACATGATAAACCTAAGAAGCCAAGGGCATTGACCTATCTGAAGGGATAATGACACGTGGCTGGCAGCAGAAAGCCCCAAAATCTGTTCAATTTGTAGATATACAAATGATTTTCTGGGTCCTAAGTAGTACCACACTATATACACCTCCTATGGTCATCGTGCGAGGTGGTGCTTTTTTCTGTGGGTCGGCCACAAGGGTGGATAAAATAACAGAGAAAACCAGCTGTGTTTTTTTTTCGCCGCTGCACCAGGGTGTGAAAAAATAGAGAATTAATACCTGAGTGTTTGTTTGCGGAATCCATGCGGTGAATATTTCTACAGATCAAAGGCTGTGAATCTTTTTATCTGAGGTGGACCAGTGTGATTCTTTTTGCAGGCCAGCCAAGTGGTGAATTTCTTTGGCAAAAACTTCCCATAATTATGGCCCAGTATTACCCCCAAAAGTCCGAGATTTCCTTTTAAAATGTCACGCTCAGGTGCTTCCAGCAAGCACACCTGCACGTAAAATCATCTCTGGCTTCCCACCAACTGCCTCACCCTTTGACAGGAAGCGTGTGGATATATGTCATCTGTTGGCGCGATACAGCCGGTAATACATCCGTCTCACCCCGAGATTATGCATCTGACGAACGGTCGTAGCATTGGTCTGAATACACACCTTGGATACGGCCCACCACAGGGGTTCTCGCCATTGAGCTCACTCCGCCTGAATCTTGGACTACCGCTCTGGTAATTCAGCACAGTGATTTTCACCCAACCAGCACCTCCCTTCTGCATCTGCTGTTGCTGTCTGAAATGATTGCCTCAGTGTCACTGGCACATTATCACTGCCTCTGCGCCCGGCATCTCGGCTGGTTCAGCAACTTCACAGTTCCGACAAATATGCCAATCAAACTGGGAATTATCTGTCCTTTGCGAGGCGCAGAATACGACAAGTTGTTAGAAGTGGCATTTTTTCCAAAGGTCAAGGTGATTGATCATGGCTGGACGACGGAGGACCCACTCATTGAGAATTGTTGGAATTCGTGCGTTCAGTTCAGGGGTTCATCGCTGTCATTTCATTCGACTTCCCAGGAAAACATTCGAGGAAGGAACCTCAATTCTGGATAGTGGTTGGATTCGGTGCGCTTTCCCATTCCCTTGCTCGCCTATTAGTATGTCTAACAAGCGCTCGCTGGCGCTTCGCGCCGGCTCCCGCTTGCTTCTGTCAGCTGACCACATAATGACTGCATAAAGCTTGATCCTGGTGATCCGAACGTACATATGGAGATACGGCTTCGGACAGACAGAGGAACTTAATTTTATAAAGAGAGTGATGATCACATTAGTGTGAATGGCTTGCGCCTCGGAGAAATATCGGCGTCGGGTACGCTCCGATGATGGCAAGGAGGCTTCATGTCTGCCCCGCTACCGCTCTTCTCGGCGCTTTCCGTCATTTCCTCAAGTTTGCGCCTCGAGCTCCAGCCGCATTCCAAACGCGGCAGCAACAGAATATGACTAGAGAGGGGGCATCGACTGCTGGACACATCGCCGTCGTTCTTTTCGGCACCAATTTAGATCCTCGAAGGACGGGGTGCGCTTAGAATTTGCGCGGTACACGACGCAAGCAATTTTGGCCTACAATTCGGCACAAGCACGTCTGTGCACATCTTGTGTTCGCTTTGCCTACACGCTATGTACACGCCCGAGTTTGTATATCTACAACCGGTCCCATTCATTTATTCGATATTCCGTCGATGCCCTTCCACCACTTCTTGCGTCCTCTTCCCTCCATTTCTCCATTCCTTCAATATATTCTTTGCCCTCCTCGCCGTTCGCCGTTGTCGTTCCCTTCGTTCCCTTCCCTTCCACTGGTTTCGTCCTTTTCGCCTTCGTAGGCTAATAGATTTCAGATCAAGCGGAATCCCGAGCAAATGCTTACCACGGGGCTGTGCCACGGAGACGCCGCGCGTGTCTCCGCCCGTGGATCAACTCGACGAGTCCACGTCTCGTGCAGCCGCTGGACCTGGGCCGTATATGGAGCACATGGAGGTGGGTGTCTTTTTCTTCTGCTTCTTGTGCTTCCCGCCTTTTCGCCTGTCACCACGCTTTTTTCGGTCTTGAAGCTGTGCTGACCTTTCCGGGCAGAGCTCACTTTCCGCGCCTCGGCCCGCTCCCATCCCACTCTGCACGCCCTGATGTCGATAGGCTTGCCTTGATTCCCTCTACATACGACTTCGCGCCTCTCGAACATCAGCAAAATGTTTTCGGTCTGGCGGCCGTCTGGTTGGTATGGCACCACGCCAACCAGACCAGCCATACCCCCAGAAAGTAGTCTGGCGACACAATGACCTGCACTGTGACACAATTTTTTTAATGGTGCCAGACACACCACAAAGGCTTTCTGGCCACACAATCCGAGCCACTCACCACAAATTGTCCACAATCACCTTGCATCCCAGTACGTCGCAAATCATAATCACACAGCGGGAAGGCAGTAATAGATATATTCAGATGTGCTACAAACACAATGTATCTTTATGTACCTACAAAAAAGGAACGCGCCAACATATCTAATAGAACAATGGTTTTTCACAAGCATCAGGGTAAGAGTAGGAACCAAGACAACGTCACCGCTTCAATGGCGTCCAGCAACATTCCGGAGTCGGGGAAGAGGGACGGTACCGCACTGCAAAACATAATCAAATGTATTCCAAGGCACGGAACCGACTCACCGTGGCCGGAAACGCAGAGAACCGAGGCCTTGACGACAAGAAAAGACAAGCCGAGCCTCGACACCAAGCAAGGAGCAGACAAGCAAGAAGCAGACAGGAAAGGGCAGTGCTTGAGGGTGAAGGAAAGGACTTGACGGTCTTGGAAGATTTGTGCGGGTTCGGAGGACTTGTGTCTTGATTGTGGCCTTGAGGTTTGCATTGCAGCTTGTTACAATAACGAGCACTTGAGTTTGCAGCTCGGCTTCGACAATTTGAAGTTGCGGGGACTTGAGAGTGCAATTATTGAAGGTGGGACATGTCCACAGAGATGAAGGGCTCAGAGGCAACGGGGGAGGAGGTGGGAGGGAAGCAAGAGGGAAGAAAGAAACATCAAGTCTCGACGTGGCATGTCAACCATCAATGGCGTGATCGATCGTGATTTGATGTCAGAGCTTGAATGGACTTGGCCCGATATCCAAGCGATATCTCGGACTTCTTCCACCGACTCCGAAATCAGCCCTATCCCTTCCCCCGTATTCTGCACCCAAATTTCGCTTTGAGTTAGGGCTTACTGCCGATACCCTCCGTATATGAAAATAATATAACAACATGCCCAAGATTTCAGTTCTCAAACGTTTTCAAGTTAGCATAAGTAGGAATCCAGGATTGAACCAGCATCAGCAATACCTGGGTCGGCTACGTACCTCTACGTAGACCTACGTATTCCCATAGGTCCTGTATTCCCTGTATGAAGGTCCCCCTGTACGTATTCACACGTATTTCGGCCCGGTCTACGTATTCTCATGTATTTGGCAGCCTGTCTACGTATTTCGCTGTATTTCACCGTATTTCGCCGTATTCCACCGTATTTCACTGCAGTTGAAGGTAACCTCATGCCAATTGCAAAATAGCATTCAAAATGAACCAAATTACTGAACACACCGAAAAAGATGGAAAACAAATTGTATTAGGAATCTACAACGTAGTGCTACCAGTGAGTAATGAGGGGACTGAGTCTGACCTGAAAGCGGCCACATAAGGAGCAGGGGGCACCGCTCAAACGTGGGCAGCAACTCCGGCCTATAGCTCGAGTGAGTGAGATTCTTCTCCCATAATCTGAACCTTACAGCTGCGGGAGTGGGCGTGGCGCCTCACCAATCAGTACTAGGCACCTCCTCGATAATCTGTGGCGTACAGCGGCCATAGGAGCACTTCAGTCAATGACCCGCCGTCAACTAGATCGGAAATCGGCACGGCACAGGCCTCGTTGCTGCCAATGATCCAGGAAGTGTTGGCCGCGTCGACCTCTTCACGGGTATCGTGGATCTCCCAGCTGCGCCAGGATTTAGTCATGTGGGGTTGCAAGTTGAAATCACGTACCTCTTGTTGTCGCTGTCTACATTCTCGGCTCTCGCCTGCACAACAGGGTTACAAAGAATCTTCCAGGATGTGTTGTCGCCGTCAACCTGAACACAATCGTGATAAGTGTTAGCAGACAAACACGATGTGAGATTTCGCATACCAAATCAGGAGACACTGCGCGGGCGGCAACTGGAGTCGGCACACTGCCCCCAATCTTCCACGGGGTGTTGTTGCTGTCGACCTAAAAAAGTAGACATGATTAGGGCACCTTAATCAGTGCTGGAATTGCGCATACCAAATCGGGAGACACTGCGCAGGCGACCGGAGTTGGCACACTGCACCCAATCTTCAACGAGGTGTTGTTGCTGTCGACCTGTACAAAAAATAGACACGATTAGGGCACCTTGACCCAGTGCTGGAATTGTGCGTACCAAATTGGGAGACACTGTGCACGCAACCGGAGTCGGCGCAGTCCGGCTCCCAATGTGCCAGGATGTGTTGTTGCTGTCGACCTGCGAACGGTAAAAGTAAGCATTGGCGCACCAGCCCTGGAATCGCACGTACCAGGTCAGGGGATCAGTGCAGTCTGGCTCCCGATATGCCAGGAGGTGTTGTCGCTGTCAACCTGCAGAACGACGTCAGTTCATGGGGTATGCAATTGGGAGTTCGACCTACCAAGTCGGGGGTCGGCGCAACACACTTCCTCACCGTTAGTCTGGAATGCGGACAGAGCATGGGTATACTTACCTTGTTGTTACCAATAGTCTAATTGCTGTTGTTCTCGTTGAATGCACGGGCCTGATAAAGCATGAGCAGAAGTGACAAGTAGAGTCGGCGGCGAAACTTACAATTGGAGTGGCATGCGCCTCGTTGATCTTCTTCCAGCAAGTTTTTGGCCTCGTCCACCTGGGTTAACTTGAGTCAGAGAAACAAGGTGTGGTGTTATTGTATGATCTCACAGCACGGCGCAGGGGCTTCGTTCTTGTCAGTATAAAATGTGTGCAATGGCTGGCATGCTCACATCCTTGCCAATGGTCCAGCTGCTGTTGGCCTCGTCGAGCTGGGGTGAAAATCAGATCAGAGAAATGAAGCGAAGCGAGGCGATGTTGTGTGATCTCACTTCGGGTGCACGGGCCTATCATTTTTCCTCAGCATTGAATACAGGGAATGACTATCGGGACTTACCACGGGAGTGGCATGGGCGACGTGGATCTCCCAACTGTGCCAAGGTATTGGTAATTGTCAGGAAGATTTAGTAAAATAGCCACCTGTTGTTGGCTTTGTCGAGTGTGTCGGGAGTTTGCACAGCACGGCGGGCCTTTTCCAGCGTCAGTATGAAATACGAACAAGAGTGGTGACACACTTACATTGGCAATAGTCCACTTGCTGTTTCCCTTGTCGCCGCACGAGCCCAATAGAGTGTGTGCAGAAGGTACATGTAGGGTTGGGCGACTATGTGCAGGATGGCAGAGGTGATGGGCAGCTGGAGTGGGGTGAAGAGATGTTGGCGCCATTGTACAAGTGCGAGCTGAAGTGGAGGTGGAGATGGTGGTGGTAGACGTGAGAGGAAAGATGAAAGACGAACCATGGCGTGTTTCATCACGTGCATGCCACTGCCTTTGGCACGGCACTTCATCATGTTCATGCCACTTGCGCAAAGGAGGACGCTGACCAAACAATTGGATTCCGTGTACCGCCACTTCGGAATTCCCCGCCTCTCCCTCATCCTACTCATACGACACGGACTCCACCACCGCCTGCGACGTCGCCTCGCGTGCAGCAGCGGCAAACACTTCACATTGTCCTTAATCGGCCCTTCTTCATGATCATCGACTCGCACGGGTTTGGCTAACTATTCATTCCTCTTTTTTCTCTCCCTATTCAAGTCTAGTCAACCCATTACCTAGTCTTTGCGACGACTTTTCTCCTCAATCTCTTCGGCCGTCTCTGATGGTCGACATTGCCGATGGTCTTGGAAGCCGGATTAGGATGCCGAGCGATGAGCTCAACCATGCCCGCCGGTGGCACCGCCAAGCCGCGCATGTCCAGCCGCCACAGCTCCCGCCGTCCCCTCCCGTTCTGCGGCGTGCGTTCTGGAATAAATATAATAGAGACTCGGACACCCACCGCCTTCAAATTCCTCTTCTGCTCCCTACTCAACCCCGCCTGATAATTCCGATGTGTCGGGATCGTCTCCACGATCAGTGTCGTCGCGCGCGTATTCGATGAACACATGCTCCATTTCCAGGCCCACAGCTTCCGCTCCTCCCCTGCTACTCCCACGTGCAGAGACGGTGTTGGACGAGGCGCGCCAATATACGCCGCGCCCGTCCTGCGATGGCTCTCCGCCACACGGATGTAGTGCTTCAGGTCCATACGATGGCCGGGTGCACGCACAAGCACGAGATGGAGACCTGGGCACCCTTCGTCTGGTATGGTATGTGCCCACGGTCTCGTGTCTTTCATTATTTCGAGTTGTTTCTTCCTCTCTTTCTCCCGCTTTGTTTCTGTTCTTCCCCCTTCTCCCCTCTCTGTTTCCTCCACCCACCTCTTCCATCTTCCTACCCTTCCTCTTGCGAAGCTAATTATATACTCCCGCAGCGCACACAAACCACATCGACCTCGCACTGCACGACCCCACGCGGCTCACCCACCTGCGGTTGTTGTGGCTGCATATCTTCATGGAGGCCGCTCCTCCGCCTTCTCCCAACTCCCCGGCTGCGGGGCATTCTATCCCGGCGGCGCACCACACGCACAGGTATCACTCCACCCTCGCCCCCATCCCCATCAGTGCCCCAGCAAATTCGCTGATCCCGTCCTACCTCCCGGCCTACCTTGCGCGCCTGCGCGCGAGCACCCCGCGCGTGGAGCGGGTTGGGATTGTGTTGTACCTGCCTGAGGGGCGGGGACTTGTGCTGCCTTCGCTGTCGTCGCCCGAACGAGAGCTCAGTGGAGAAGGGGAGAATGAAGGGAGAGAAGACACAGACCCCCTCCTCCCCGCGCTCAACGCGGCGCTCGCGTCCTTCCCCGCGCTCCGTGCGGTGCATGTTCGTGTCGTGCCGGATTATGTCGGGCTCTTGAGGAAGGGGCTCGGAAGGACGGCAGCGCGCTTTGCGGATTTGGGCTCGAACTTGGAGTTGCAGGGTACTCGACGCGGGGGTGGAATGCCGCAAGGAGGGACGCGGACGCAGCGGAAGCAGACGCAGAGGCCGGGGCTGAGCGCCAAGAC
This sequence comes from Mycena olivaceomarginata, assembly GCA_029378375.1. Taxonomy (NCBI): domain Eukaryota; kingdom Fungi; phylum Basidiomycota; class Agaricomycetes; order Agaricales; family Mycenaceae; genus Mycena; species Mycena olivaceomarginata. Next base: position 11,729 of record JARKIC010002620.1, read on the forward strand.
GCATGGCGCGCAGAGCTGCATGTGCACAACCTGGATGAGCTGCACGAGGAGCGGGAGCAGGGATCGGGGACGGGTGGAGGTTGAGTGTTGCGCAGGGGTATCGGGTGCGGAGGGCGGCGGTGATGCCGCTGTTGCTGGGGATGGATGTGTGGCCGCGGAGGGGGCATTAGGTGCATGCGCGTGCCGTACTTTTGTGGCTGCCGTAACTCAGTCTAACCCTTTCACCATCTAACAACTTGAAAAAGTGAGCGCGTCAGTGTTTTCTCTTCGACAATCCATTTATTCTGGCCGAAGATGCGTTATCTTGCTGCCTACCTTCTCCTCCAAATCGGTATCAGTGGAAACACCTCTCCCTCTGCTGCGGACATCAAGAAACTCATTGGCACCGTCGGCATTGAGACCAATGACGAGCGTCTTGACAAGCTCATCTCTGAGCTCAAAGGAAAATCCATTGACGAGGTAGGCTTCCAGCCACTGCCGTCTTGTTATGCGACTCATCTATGGTCTCCAGCTGATCGCCAAGGGATCTAGGAAACTTGCCTCGGTAAGTTCACGGAACCGGAGTTTCAACTCAGGTGTATTAATTTTCGTAATAGGTTCCCTCTGGTGGAGGAGGTGGAGGCGCCGCCCCCGCTGCCAGTGGTGCCGCCCCTGTGTGCGAAGAGTACGGGGAGTGTGAGGGCACGCACCCGATCTCATACCGCATACACGCCCTACACCGGAGGCTCTCGCCTGCGCGGATTCCCCACCTTGCAAGTTCGGTCCGTGCGACAGCCGTCCCATGACAGCTCGTCCCCGTCCATTGTTGGAGCTCGCCCTTCGACACTGGGCTGCCCTTGTATGTCTTGTATGGGCCCTCTTTCTCTGCGAGCTCGGTGCTCGCCTCGAGTGCACCATGGTATATTGTCTCGAAGATCCACTGATTGAGCCCCTTGGGGGCAGGCGACTCGAACGGCATGTGGAGCGCGTGAGGAACATGTCCGCGAGGCCCTGCCTGCCCACCCCGATCGGCCGGTGCTGCATGTTCGACCGCTGCGTCTCGGGGATGGAGTAGTAGTTGATGTCGATGGTCTTAAAGCCTCACCCCCCGCACGATTGCACGCCTCCCACCACCGCTCCCCACCGCGCCATCCCCTCCGTGGGCCCATCTGTCCTGTCGAACTCCTCCAACAAACTGTGACTCAACACACACACACGGCGCAGCGCGGGGAAGTGCTTGCATGTGCACAGCGCGGAGAGCGTGCGGTCGTTCGCGCTCGTTACAAGGAACATAGGGAACGGGTCGCCCTGCGTATGCGCCGCGGCAAAGCTGACACCGAACGCGTACACGAGGCCGTGCAGGCCGACATTCGTGAGGCGCTCATACGCGAGAGGTGGCTCGATGTCCTTGTCGTCTGTGCGAACGAGCCACCAGTCGGCATTGAAGGCGACGGTGGTGAGTGCGGGGCAGAGGGCGAGGATGCGTGGGAGGGGCATGGCGGAGATGGAGTAGAGGTCGAGGAAGAGGAGGGGGGCACCGTGGACGGCGAGGAAGGCGAGTATGTCGGGGAGGTCGACATGCTGTGTGCCGCAGTGAACGGAGAAATGGCGCAGGGCGGGCAGTGACCAGCCTGTTGCCTGCTCGACGAATTCCTGGATGTGGAGACGCACACCTGTCACTCACCATGTCACCACAGCAGCACTTCCCCTTCCCCGCTCCCGCTGTGTTGTCCGCACCCTCCGTGCTGCCCCTCCCGTCCCATCCTGCATCCACCTCAGCCCCGCACTCTTCCCGCACGCCCGTTCCACCCCGCGTCCACACTGCTGCTGCGCCCTCCTCCCATGCGCTGCCATACCCGTCCCGTCCCGTCGCACCGCTGCGTTCTCGCCATGCACCTGTCCCGCCCCACATCCTCGTCCCTTGTGCCCCTGACGCCGCTCATACAATCCACGCCAGGTTGCTGCACTGCCGTCTGATCCCATTTCCTCAAACGCTACTCGGCCGCCTCACCTCATGCCGGCACCGGTTGCGGTGCTACTCCGCTTCACCTGCATGCCCATCGACACAGTATCCCACCTCCGCTCCCACGACTGCCCCGTTTCTGTCTGACCTCTGTCGTCCATACGACTTTGCAGGCACTTGGTCGCATTGATCTTACAGCTGCAGCTGCTGCGTGAGCTTGAGGACGAGGACGAGTGTGAGCGCGAAGGAGAAGAAGAAGGAGAGCTTTCAATCACCTACTAGTACCTCTGCATTGTAGAGCCTATATTACCTTGCCGTGTTCTCCATTCATATCTCAATGTTATTGTACACAACTGTGTATCTTCAATGAATGCATTGCCTTAGTTATGCATCTGAAAGTGAAGGATAGATTGGCTCGAAATATGGAAAACTACGGAGGTAGGCCTGAAATACAGACAACTATGTAGGATGACCTGACATACAGGCAACTACATAGGATGGCCTGGAATACAGGCAACTACATAGGATGGCCTGTAATACAGGCCACTATGTAGGATGGCCTGTAATACAGGCTACTATGTAGGATGGCCTGTAATACAGGCTACTACGTAGGATGGCCTGTAATACAGACAAATACGTAGGATGGCCTGAAATACGGGCAAATACGTAGATCTACGTAGACAGCCTGGGAAATACGGCAAATACGGCAAATACAGCAAAAATCAGGGATTGCTGATGTTCCGCAATTGAAAGCTAACCAACGCCGCAGCATCGATGAAGCTTGAATTGCCCTCTATTTTCCGCTTCGACGCGGTGGGTGGACTGGCGCAAGCGACACGAATCTCTCATGTGTGTGTCTTACTCGCCTTCAGGTCTGCATTGCGCTGATGGTAATATTACAGGCGAGCTGCCGTTGCGACACACGGGACATAGTTTGGGTGGGTGCACTTGCTGAAAGAGAAGAATATGACTTGGGACATGGCCAAGGTGCGTTCCTTTCGCTTGTCTGTTTCCTCAATGATGATTCTACGTGATTCTCCTTTTGGTTGCTCGAGTTTTCCCACATAATGAGCGCTTCCATGCTCATTAAATCACAATCTGGATTTATTGTTGTAACTGCAAGCCGGAGGGGGATTGATTACAATTATCTACTGTAGTATATCATGAAGATGATTCGAAATGTCTAAATTAGTTGGTTGAATGTGGCCCGCTCTATACCCCTATCTTCTCTGGCACCTCCTCCTCGTCATCATAGCCCTCCCTCTTATCCTTGGGCACCCGGACAAGAAAAACTACGATAGAAATGCCGAGAACGGCCATCCCACAGCCAAGATACATCGCACCGCGCAATCCGCGAAGCGGCTGTGTCCCGCCAGCGTTCGTGTAAGCCTCAACCGTCCCGCCAAGTCCAATGCCAAGCGCCATCCTTCAGATACGGGCACATCTTTTAGCGAGCTAGTATCTCACGAACGTGTGACTCACCCGTAATTTAATGCAGTTCCAACGAGTGAACCGGCAACACCCTGCTCGCTGCGCCGGACAGTGTTCGATGCGACTAGTTGGGCGGCGGTGAATGTCATGTCCGGCCCGATGGGGGCAATCAGCGCGGCAACAAAGGGGGCTGCCCAGTATGATCCTGAGACCGGGGCGGTCATTGTGAGGATGTTGGCGATCATCACCGCAACGAGGCCAGCCTGAAAGCACACGGAGAAAACATGTCAGTCAGAGAAAGGTTTGCGTTGTGGTTCACTTACGCAGAATATCACTTGAGCAGGGACTCTGCTTATGAGGGCGGCTACGAGACACGCGGCAATGAAGCCATTGATTGTGAACGGTACCAGCCAAGCCATGCTCTGAAGCGCTGTCGTGCCACGGAAGTCGTGGGTGAATTGGATGTGGTCTATCCCAACATTTCATGTTAGCGGACAAATAGGCGAGTACCGACTCCTTTGTACGCACAGAATATAAAAATCCCGAAAGACATGAATGACAAAAATGCGCTACACATCACGGCGAGGAATGTGGGCGCCTTCCAAATGCCGAATGGGAGTATGGGCGATTTCGCGCCTTTGATTTCCCACAGAGCAAAGAGAAGAAGCGTCACAATTCCTATCACCACTGGAGCGATCACCGAAGGCGACGCCCATCCGGCGAGTGGTGCTTGGCTACAAGCGGTGTTAAAATCTGTTGAACCACGCGACGTGACTGGCGCTGGCTCACTTGAATGAAAAATTGAACAAGATGAGGCCCGCTACGCCGAGGCACGCCCCGAGCCAGTCGACACTGCCGCCGAGGCCAACTCCGATTGAGGTCGGAATACAAGGAATGGCGATAGCGAGATTCAAGGCATTTTTAATCGCGCTACGTACCACTTGTGAGTGCGACTTCTTCAACAAAATTGGAATAGAACTCACTGGAGCCACCATATCCATTGCGGATTGACAAGCTGGGCAAGCAAGACTTCTAATACAGAACCTCCAGCCGCGCTGAATGGGGCCAAAGCACCTGACAAGACAGTTAGACATGGGTCAAAATGTGATAGATACATGAACGTACCGAACAGGCCGAAGGCAAGGTTTCGCTTGCGTCCGGGCGGGTAGATCTGACCGAGCAGGGCGACAGCGGTTGGAAGCATTAGTCCGGCGCCGATACCGGTAAGCCCGCGGGCTGCGTCATAGAATGCTGGCCTACGTAGCTCATCAGAGATAAAGTGGGGCATGAGGGAAGAACGCGCACGAGCGGGCAAATCCTGAGACTGTAGATAGGTGATAAATCAGTTGGCAAGGCAAGCTGAAGGGAAATTTACCGAGGTTCCAGATCATCGACCATGCGAGCGCCAGCAGCCATACGATGCGATGACCATATACGTCGCCCAGTCGACCTCCGACCAGAACGAAGCTGCCCGTCGTGATAGAGAATCCCGCCGCGATCCAGGACATCTGGCCATTGTCGCCGGGAACACCAAGATCATCAGCAATCAGCCACCGAGCGTTCAATGTCTATGAAAAAAAAAAATCAGTTTCAGATAATCAATTAAGGAAGAAGCAAGAGTGTTTACCGCTCCGAATGGGGTCAGATTGAACGACTGGCCGAGCATGACTGCCAGCACAAACCCGAATTCTTGCCAGCCATTTTTGAAGAGCAAACTCTCGGATACGGTGGGGATACCACCTAAGACAGCCACTTTATTGCTTATGGCAACCCCTCTTAGGTCATTTCCGCTGTGGTACCGGAAATGACCTAAAAGGTCTCCGCCGGCGTTGGAGGTGTCGCAGACCCGGCTCGCTTATGTCCCTGCCATGTCGGCATCTCGGCATGGTCTGCCTGCGCCGCCTCCGCCGCCTACCTTCACCGTATGAATTACCTTTGAACCTCTGTGCAGCCGATACAGCTGTCTCCCTCTAATGTAAAGCAACATTGGAACCATCTCCATTAGTCCCTATCCTCAAAGCTGGGCTGTCTTACTACATAAATGATTCATAAACCTAAAATCCAAATTATCCTTGCAGTCAGAATTCTTTAATTACAAAGAGGAACTGTGCAGGCATATAAACACAACCTCCTACAATTGCAGGTATATGGGTTGTAGCTCAGAGCAAACCAATTATCCGTCTACGATGAGATGTGGCTTGTGTTGTAGGTGTCAGAGGTCATCTGATTGCCCCAAAGAGTTTCACTCAGTTCAGGTACATTACTCAAGTATATAAATATTGAATACTATATTCCAAGGTAAAGTAGATGATAGGGCCAATCTCGTCCGCACTTTCCTTGCTCTTATGCTGCTTGGTTAGCACTAGTTGTGCCCATGTTTTATCCCTCTTTGATTTTATATGTCCTCCGGTTTAAACTGCTTGCTTTCTGTGTCTGCATCACCGGCAATGTAAAATTGATCTACCTCCAACACCTCCGCCGCCTTCTCTCCTGCAATGTAAAATTGACTTACCACCAACACCTCTGCTACCTCCAACACCTCCACTACCTCCAACGCCTCTGCTGTCTCTCATGTTCAAATGTTGTTTTCCAGCTCGGGTACCAAATAATTGAACAGTATCTTTCTGTACCTCAGTCTAACAATACTGGTGCTCTTCCGTCTCCTGGAACTCACAGCCATGTGCCTGTCTACCAGTCTCATCGTGCCTCCCTCACCTCTGTCACAGTAAAATTCAATCTGTGCAGCCACCTTCATGTACATCGGCCTGGGAGTTTGCTATCAGTTGATCTGCCAGATACCATTCACGATGCCTGCAGCTGATTGGACTCCACATTAGACACCTCCAACGCACCTCCAACACCTCTACTACATTTTCTGGGTAGTATACCAGCTTACCCTCATGGTGTGGATGTCTCTTTTCTCTGTGGTCTTGCGCCGGCTTGTGCAATGCCATGGGTTGAGCGGCCAGACATGTCCGGAATGCTTGTGATTGGATTCCACATTCAACACCTCCAACACCTCCATCACATTCTCTGGGTATCATACTGGCTTGCCCCCATGGTGTGGATGTCTCGGTTCTCTGTGGTCTTGCGCCGGCTTGTGGAATGCTATGGGTTGAGCAGCCAGACATGTCTGGAATGCTTGTGATTGGACTCCACATTCAACACCTCCAGCACCTCCGTCACATTCTCTGGGTAGTATACTGGCTTGCCCTGTGGTGTGGATGTTTCTTTTCTCACTTTCAATCAGCAGAACTGATTCCCATTGGACCTCGGATTTCACAGCAGCACTGACAGAAATGAAGTTGGGTTTTCGAAATTTGGGGAGTAGGAGGTGTTAGAGGCTCTAGCTAAGCATAAGTAAAAGCATAGACTGTATATGGTTCAAATGAGAGGTTATAAATTGTTAGAAACATTTCCTATGGCACCCAAAATTCATTGAAATGCCGCAAAAGTCAAGATCACCTGGTGCCGGCATGGCGGGCCGGAGCCCGGGCCGCGTTTGATCAGCCAATCAGAAGTTGAATAAAGGTCGGCCCTCCGTAATTCAGGCCCCCCACATCCAATACTGGCCGAAATATTGTGACCAGGGGCTCAAATCAAAGCCCTGACTTGCCCCATAGATAAATGGTCAAAAGATCCTGGGTTATCTGAAGGTAAAGTTGCCGTGCAAAAATATCACCGGAATCCATCTAAGTTTCATAGTTGAACTTCGGCCACATTGTTAGGCTCGTGTCCAGCCGTTAGGTGCAGGAATGACGAGCAAGCAGGTATTCCTTACCATAACGGCTGGTGGCACTTAGCCGTAAGTTGATAGATGGAAATTTCAAAGTCCGATTATACCTTATTAAGACTTACCGCCGACGGTCCGAGTAAGTCCGAGTACCGCTAAGCGCCATCATCCCCTATCTTGCTTCTTGATCGATTTGTACTTGCTTCCTTCTCGACTATGTCCACTCATTCAAAGGTCCTGAAGCCCTCTGTGACTGATCCTGGACCTCCCAAAGTCTACAAACCTGTTCGGAAATACAAATCAGATGAGATCAGCTTGGATCACCTTGTGGCTCGTGCGGGTGAAGTCCTCAGCACCAAACCCTTTCTTTTCCAGTTGGAGGCTGCTGCCGCTGTTCTTCGTGGCGAGGATGTCATCATCGATGTTGGTACTGGCTGTGGGAAGACCATGTGCTTTACACTGCCGCTACTGCTGGATCCAACAGACATCTCACTGATTGTCTCACCACTCAGTGCTCTGATGATAGATCAGGTCAGCCTGCGGTCGGGGTATTGCTGGGATCATTTGGAGTTAATTGAACATATACAGGCTACATCCGCAAAAATCCCAACCATTGCAGTCTGCAATGAGACATTAACACAGATCGGGGCTGATCAGGTGTATGAAGTGCGATAATTAATGAATCCAAATATTCCTTTTGCTGAACATAGGATTCAGGATATTGTTACTGGAAAATTTCGCCAAGTCATCGTCTCCCCAAAGATCGCCACCTCATTGGCTTTTCGAAAATCTACATTGTCGAAGCCAGCCTTCACCAGTAAACTGCGGTGTGTATGCATTGATGAAGCACACTGCATTAGCCTTTGGGGAGGGAGTTTCCGCCCCGATTATGCTGATCTGGGCGTCCTCCGGGGTCGGATACCCTCTACTGTTCCGTTTGTAGTCGCTTCTGCGACTCTACCGCCTCACATTCTCGACGATGTTTGCATCAAGCTTGGGCTTGCCAAAAATGCAACAACTATCTCTCTCAGCAATGCTCGGCCAAATGTTGCATTATCTTGTCGCTCCATGGTGCACTCACAGGAATCGAGGGCCGACCTGCGGTTTCTGCTCCCCCCACACACCTCTTTACCAGCCGATATCCCCGTAACTCTTGTCTATTGCAACCAACGCAGAGCTGTAACATTGAAATTGAGAGCAGCAAATAACAAACTTTGTCAAACAGCGACGCACTCAGCTGGTCACCGGCACAGATCACAACACCGTGCCGTTGAATATCGTCCGCCGTCATCTGTAGGGTTTTTGCAAAGATCGTGGAGAAGGCATCAATTGTGCTATCTAGGCTCGACTCGTCGATGTGCATTGCTGGAAGCGGGAACTGCTCTGTGACATGAACCGGTATTGAGAGAATGCTCGGCGGCTCTTCAATCGAACCGGAAAAAACGTCCTCGAAGGGCCGGGTACGCCTCAACAAGTTTGTTTTCGATGTGCCAGCGATGAAGAGCCTCGAGCTGCTGGACATCCTCCAAGGTAGGCAGAAGGTCCTCGGCTTTAAAGTCAAGTACAGGGAGGCGGGTCATGCGAGGTGGAAGGATATTTAATGGAAGGTCGCCCGGACTTACACCCCAAAGCAACACGAGCGTAGCGGTTGTTCCGTTATCGAAATGATCAACGGAGCCGATTCGCTGTTGGGCTAATCGGAAGGCAAAGTTTAAATTGTCCCAGATGAGCATGAAGAGGTGCGTGCGTGCGAGTTTTCGAATCTCGGCCAGACGTTCCTGACCAAGATCTTTGATTTTTCGCAGAGCTGTCTGGTATGAGATACAGATCCCGGCGTGACTTAGAACATCAAACTGGGACCGAGTTGCACCGCAAGCCAAGAGGTAAAAAGCCATCGTCGTCTGATATTCAGAAGACTTCTCGTTCCTTGCTTGCGCAAGCATGCATATCACGGTTGTAACGACCTATGTGAAATTAACTGCTGATTATTACATGCCAGAATCGGAAAATTCCATACCAAGTCGACGTCCCGCCGCCCCGCGCTGTTCACCGTGTCTTCATCGCAACCTCTCGTAAGCATTTTCAGAAGCGCGCAAAGAGTAGGTGCAATGTCCTCGGCATCGGCGAGGATTCTTTCCAGCGAGAAACTCTGCAGAGTGGCCGTCACACTCTGACCCTGGGGCGGCCTAAGAAGCTGCGCGAGCTGGGTACCTTCTTCGGCCAGAACGCCGCCTGCTGCCTTGCTGATCCACTGGGAGACCATCTCTGGCTGTCTTTTCCGGATCAAATCCAGGAGTTCATGGCCATGGAAGATCAACATCTGGGAAACCTGGGACGACTGATGCTGATCCTTGGTGGTGATTAACTCCGAAAGAAATTCATGCAGTGTCCGATATCCTGCAGCTTTTGCGGCTCCCAGCACCTGGGTGATACGGTAGGTTGCTTCTGCTTTCCTTTGTGCCTCCTCGTCGCGTTGGATCTGTGCCAAAGCCTCGGCCCGTGCACCCGCTTCTTCCTCCCACTGCTTTTGTGCCGCCTAGTGTTGCCGCGACTCCCGACTTGGGCCCCCCGAGTCGACTTGATGAAGTCGACTTGAGTCGAGTCGAGTCGAGTCAGTGACGTGACTCGGCCCGACTCCGGAGTCGAACAAAGTCGACTCGTCTCGACTTCGAGTCGACTTGAGTCTTTTTCGGTAGGATGCATATTTTCATGACCTTCTGGCCGCCTAGACAATCTCAGATGGTCCTCATGAGGTTAGAATGCTAGTATGAAGGGTGTCGAGTTGTCATTGAACCGTCATCAGTGTGCTGGATTTTTGTAGTATATTGGTAAGATCCTTGAGAGCCTCTGAAAATATGACATTGACAGGTTCGGGCAGTGAGATATGAGCATTTTCTCTCCACGAAGAGTTTTGCAAGTGTGCAAGAACGTTGAATGAGGTGTTACAGACACTTCCGAGAATCATTTCGGCACGGACATTCAAGACTCTTCTCCTGTTCATAGTTATTTTATACAGTTACTCGGCCTCTTGGACATTAGTTACTTTCTAATATGTATAGCAGATGCGTACCCTGTATCCTGTAATTTATTTCGGATTCTCTGAAGCATATTTATCTAATTGCCGACTTCAACGACTCGAGTCGACTTGGATCGACTTCGAGTGACTTCCACGCAACCAAGTCAAGTTGAGTCGAGTCAAACATGGTTTGAAGTCGACTTGCCAAGTCATGACTCGACTTTTGGAGTCGCGGCAACACTAGTGCCGCCTCCTGCGCTGCATCTGTAACGGGCTGAATGATACGCCGTTGCCGCTTCCTCGGGGGCCCGGACACGTTGATGAAGTGCCCGTCATTTTCGTCCCGGGGCTGTCGCTTCTCCGCCATGGGAGATTCGATATTATGCAAGCATGACGCGAGTATGTGAATAGACGTGAATTAAGCCCGATCGACGCGTTTAGTTGCACAGGCACGAGAGTTGCGATAGGTGAGAGAATGTTATGCCCTCCTGGAGCCTTAGGGACGGTTCCAGACGGTTCCTTGAAGCAGGAAGGGGCGACGCGCAAATCCTTGAAAATTTGGCATAGCCACATTTCCATTTCGAGAACCGGCGGCAGTCTTAATATGGTATAATCGGAGTTTAAAATTGCCATCTATCAACTTACGGCTAAGTGCCACCAGCCGTTATAGTTCACAATTCTGGCTTGCTCGTCATTGTGAACGGATAACGGCTGGACACGAGCCTACCACATTGTTCAAACTTCAAGTTTCAAAACATTGTGGATTTCTGGGGCTCTAAAACTGTTTAGTTATGACTCAAGTAACTTCTGATAGGTATTAGATCAGTGAACAGTGGATATTCAGAACACTGAAACATAGATATTTGGGGGGAAACAACGAAATTTGATATTTTCATCAGATATGCAGTCAGGGATGTTGTTCTTAGAGGCCATTATATTGTTTATGCTCTCATTCTGTTCTCTGAAGTAGGTGGGAATCATTCCTGACTGTGTCTGCTTTCTCAAAGCCAAAAAGAGGGCATGTCGGAGGTGGTGTAGGAGGTGAAGTAGGTGTACATTACCTGAGTCAAAGCATCTACCAACTGAGTTTCAAGCTCAAAAAGTACACTTGGACCTAGAAATGCTCGCTAGTTTGCCTTGCAACTGATCTGGGGGTCAGAGTAGATTGCATATTCGAAAATGTGATTTGGTTGAAATTTGGAACTGAGCTGGGATAGAGTATACTATGATATTTCTGAGAATTAAGGTCTTGAATGTTTGTGTTTGTTGGCTTTGAGTCCAGCTTAGAGGGGCTGCAATAGGCCAAAAGTGCAAAGACACTCTTTGGTTGTAACTTTGAACCATTTTAAAAACAACATGAGCCCAGTGCGGGCTGCTTCACGCTTACCACTTGAACAAGTTGCAATTGGTTGATCTTGGCAGTGGCTTCAGAGCGCTGATGACGGAGACTGCAGGTGAGTTGAAAGGTGTAAACTTATAAAGAGAGAGATTTATACGGGACTGTACTAATGTGTTCATGTGGCTCTTTGCCACCTTGATTTCAGTTCTCTTGAAGGTGTTACACAAAGGTTTCAGCCCCCCCAAAAAAACAGAGAGAATATTTACCGCAATGCAGAAGGTGCTGGCCAATGGAAATCACTGTTGAATGCCTATACTGAACTGACCACTGCTCGGTAGCTGTGAGAAGATCTCAAGGTTTACCTTTCTGCTTGTACTGGGAAAATCATCCTAATATAGGTGCCAGGACCAGGTGGAACATGGGGCCTGGGGTGAAGGATATGATTACAAATGAACAGCACTAGAAAGATACAAAAAGAAGCAGTGTTATCAAGCTGACGCCAAGAGCTGAGCTGGAAAGAAAGAAAGCAAAACCTTTGACGAAGGTGCTGGAGGTGTTGGATGTAGAACAGGTTACTTGCTCCTGCATGTTACACAGATTTATTAGAGTGCATTCAAAACAGATGGAGTGTGGGTTGAATTGACACTAGCCAAGCAGGACAGGAAGGAAGGAGGGGCATCCATGTTGTGGGCAAAATCTGGGAAATGAAGGTGTCAGAGGCATCGGAGGTAGAACAGGTTACTTGCTCCTGCATGTAGAGACAGGTTACACAGATTTATTGGAGTGCATTTGAAACAAATAAAGTGTGGGGTAAATTGACACTAGCCAAGCATGACAGGAAAGAGGGAGGGGCACCCCTGTTGTGGGCTACACATGAGCGATGAAGGTGTCGGAGGTGCCAGAGGCAAAACAGGCTACCCGCTCTTGCATTCATACTGGATTGCGTTTGACAGAGTTGGAGTATGGATCAAATTGACACTAGTCAAGCAGCACAGGGAAGAGGGAGGTGCAGGGGGCTCCTCCTGTCGCAGGCTACATTCAGGGTGTTGGAGGTGTTGGAGGTAGAACAGGTTACTTGCTCCTGCCTGTAGGAACAGGCTGGGCAGATATACTGGAGTGCATTTGATGGAGATGGAATGTGAGTTGAATCGACATTAGCCAAGTAGTACAGGAAGGAGGGAGGCGCAATGAGCACCCCCTGTTGCAGGCTACATTGTTGTCGGAGGTGTTGGAGGCAGAACAGGTTAGTTGCTCCTGCATCTAGGGACAGGTTGGAGGGCTTCATAACGGAATGCATTGAAGTATGTATCAAATTACTGCCAGCCAAGCAGTACAGGAAGGCAGGAGGTGCAGGGGACACCCACGTCGAAGGCCATAACTGAACTACAATGGTGGGAATGTATCGGGAATTGCCGGGAATAAAGTAGGCAACGGTGGTCAACCACAGGACACAATATACCCAGATGGGGATCTATGACTAATAGCACCGTCGCCTCCGATGTCGGAGGTGACCTCTTAGGTCATTTACTGCACCACATGGGAAATGACCTAAGAGGGGTTGCCGTAAGAATAAAGTTGCTGTCTTAGGTGGGGGATACTTGGTGTTTTGCTCTTTGGTTCTTCGTGAGCCGTAGTGTTTTCAGTGTCGGTCATTTTGAGGAAAGAGGCGAAGGGGATAAAGTTAGTGAGACTGGGAAGGAGCCTACATGTCTTTTATCCACTTTGCTGGGATTTGGAAGTTTGTGAGTTGTCAGCCGGAGGTCAGCCCGAACCCGAGCTCGGCCGACTGATATCTAAGCCTTTAAGCAAGTGTTAGTCAATGGATGTGGTTCTCCCGAACCTTGATCCTCAGAAGATTCCTGAGGACAATCTGGAGATGATCGTATGAGTCGGGTGACTGGGCGTACTTTTACTTACTAGAAGATTCGATTCTGGCCCGAGTGGACCGTGGGAATTCATCAATTCACCCCCGAACGAGCCACATCTTGGCTTTGCATTTCAAGCCGTAACCGAAATTTCTAGCTGTAGAATGCTGAAATCGCAGTGATTTCTTGGAATCGGAGGAAAATTCAAATATGGATCCGTACCAAGAATCAATCGATTGTGGAGCTCCAAATCTAGGACCAAAGGCATGCATCGGCGTACGACTAGCGCCTTCAACGGCAAGTAGTGCGACATCGAGTCAGGCGCAGAAAGCTGTCGGACGAAGGAACCCCGCTTAAGGCTATCAAGTACCGCATATAACGGCTAGAAGACTCCTTGGTGAAAACACAAATCATTGAGGAGGCCCGCGAGTTGTTGGCATCGGAGCGGGACCTTCTAACCCAGCTCGGCTCCCGAAAGCCTATTCGTAAGGCGCTCGAACACGTCGACTATCTCCGAGACTATTGGACGACCGACAACCTCTGGAAAAGTTGGTCGGATTACGGCCGAAAGGTCGCGGCTTCGCTGCTCGGGTGCGAAATGGAAGGCGTAATTCCGACGACTAATCACCTCGAGTCGTTCAACGGCGTCTTGAAACGCAAACACTTGCGGCGGTGACAAAACGGGGGCCGAAGAATTTGTGTGGATGTTCTCATTCAAGTCCTGATTACACACATTCTGCCCTCTATTTTCCAAGAGCGGCGCCTGTACCAGGAACAGGAGCAGCGCATCGCCACTCAGGTTTCCCTCTTACCTGGTGGCGCAAACCTCCTCAGAAATCGGTCCATGGGCAAGCAAATACCGAAGATCGCGTACCTCCAACCTGATGCGCTACGCGATCAACGCGCGGCGGCACTCCTGGCGGCCGGCCAAGTTGGTGTGCCCGAGTTTCGCCAAGCCACCAACAGTCTTCACCTGCCTTTCGTCCGAGGCCCTGGATATTGAGTCTGCACCCGTCAAGTATACCGTCAGTCTCTGCTTCGACGGTGTCACGACATGTATCTGCGCCGACATCGAGAAACACGGTGGCGCGTGCAAGCCCATTCGCGGGTCGCTTCTCCTTCTGGACCGTCTATGCGCTGGAGGAATTAATTTCCCGGTCATCCCAATACCAACCACACTCACCGAAGCGCATGCTCTCCAAACAAAGACTGCCATCAAACGAGCTGCAACCTTGGGACCACGTCCTACTGTTCAAGCTGCAGCAGCCGTTGCAGACCTGCTCCGCGAAGATGACTTTCCTGTCGCGGCCGCTGCAGACGATGAAAATGAGTCGGAAGGGGAGGTGGAAGAGGAAGAGGGTAGCGACGTTGATACAGACGCGTCTTCTGATTCAGGCGACGAGGCCGATGACCTAAAAGAACACGAACGTGCATCAGTCAATGTTAGCGTAGCGCCTCAGTTACGAAGAAGTAACTGTATTAATATTAACTACCTGTTAGCGTAGCCTACAGGATGATTAGAAATGAAATAAAACAATGTAAAGAATGGACGTACGCCTCAGTTACGAAGAAGTAACTGAGGCTAATAAGCGAGTGTCGTAAACTATAAAGGAGCGGAATGAATCGGATTAACGGGATGAAACGGAAATAGGTAATGAACGTAAGGTAAGATAAGATATACCGCTAACAGTCAATGTCGCAGCCCTCGGAGAGCAAGCGCTGGCTCGTACCATCCATGAGTTGGATGAAATGGGGCCCAGAATGGGAGATTTGGCAGAGTTCCTGAAGCGCAAGTCAGGCCCGCTGTCCGCCACAGAGCAGAAATGTCTGTCGCGAGGGCGCGGACATCTGGCGGCCATGCTTGCCGAGATCGACCGTGTCTTGTTTTCTGGCTCGAATCCAGTCCCGATGCAAAGGCCCGCTGAAAGCCAGGGTACTAGCCAGAATACTCGGAAACGGGTCCCAAATAGAACTTTGCACGCTCCTTCACCCGAAAGGGCTCAGAGGCGACACCACTACTAGTCCTATTCAGTCCTGTAATGCTTATAATTTATTTCACTTATCTGTACCGGCGTTCTTGCAAAATTGAATCTCCGTTCCTTCACTCACGTCGCGCTCTTAGATGTAAGGAGATTGGAGGTAAAACGAAGACGACGGGGGTGCGGGGAAATGGACAGTCGTCAAATGTGTATACGTTAGGACCCCGAAATTGGATGGTGCGTGCGCACGCGGCTGGGCAAAATACCAAATCGACATTCGTGCAAACGCCTCAAATCGCTAGGTCGGAATCGATACGACGGGCAGGGATCGCTCACCATCTCCCGAAACCGCTCCTCGTCCATATGCTCCAGTCCCCATACGCCATCATGCGCCGCAGCTGCGCGTCGCGCGCCTCCTGCGCCGCGCCCGGCGCGCACGTCAGCATTATGCGCTTGCGCACCTCCCAGTCTTGTGCATAGCCGCATCGGGGGGTACGAGTTTCAGTTTCGGTCGGCATAGAGGGGAGAGAGGGAGACAAAGTGGGGTGTGGGTAGGGAGAGGTGGGGATCGTGGGGATGGGAAAGCGGGAAAGGTAGAGGTATGGGAAGGCGGGAGGTATGAGAAAGAGGCGAGATAGGAGGGATGAGACGAGAGGAGGGGATAAGAGGCAAGAGGGCCACGGCACGGTATTATGTGCGACGACACGACACGACGCGACGCGACTTCCGCTTCCCCCTCCTTCGATACCCACACCCATACCCAGAACACAAAAGAATAACTCACCGCCCGACCCTCAACTCCTCATACGCGCCCAACACCCGCGACACCTGCGCGCGCGTCTGCACGTGCGCAAACAGCGCGCCGAGCGTCTCCGCGTCCTCGATGCCGAGCGCCACGTTATGCTGGCCTGCGGGCTGCGCAAGCGTGCGTCAGTAAGTGTCCGACGCACAAGAGGGTATGATAGCAGCTATATGCGTAGCATGACGTGCGAAGATGGAACCCACTCACCATCACCGGATGCGCGGCCTCGCCCACGAGCACCACCCTTGCGCGCTCGCACACGCTCGACTCGAGGATGGGCCGCCGCACGTGCACCGTCGGCGTCACCGCGCGCATGAACGGGACGAGTTTCTGATCGCAATCGACGGCTTTTACCACCGCGCCCCACCTCACCCTTACTCCCGCTTGCACCGCTAGCTCAAGCAGCATCTCGTGCAGGTCCCTGTGCCGCACGAACACGAAGTCCGCCATTAGATCCCGCAGAAAGTCGTCGTGCAGCTGGACGATCGAGAGCAAGGCGCCGTCGGCCTGGTGGAAGCGGAACTGGGGGCACTTGACGGCGGTGAGGGCGAGACGCGGGGCGAGGCCCCCAGTGGTTGAGGATGCGCGTCATGTTGGGCGGGGAGCGGAGGCCGCCGTCGCTGGGTGTACAAGCAGACTCGGAGCGCTCGAGGACGGTGACGGCGTGGCCTGCGCGCTGCAGGGCAAAGGCGGTGGCGATGCCGGCGAGGCCGCCGCCGACAACGAGCACGCGCAGGGCATCGAGTGCAAGGAGACGGGATTGCCGGCGGCTATTTAACCACATCGGCTATCGAATCGCGATCATGTCCGTTTCGGGCTTCCAGGTTGAATTATTCCAGCTGTCCGCCCGCACCATATGGCGCCGCAGTTCTCCCCGAGATTGGGACCAAGTTATGCCAGGATCGGGCCGGTTGGGTTGCCGCACGCTGTCCACGTGTCAGGCCTCCCACATAAACGCCGCGGGTACGCACTAGTACCGCCTCTTCCACCTTACCTCGCACCACCATTTCGTACCACCATGTCAAACCAGCAGGAGCTTCCGACGAAGAAAGAAGAGAATAAATCTGGGCTGAACAGTCTGTTCCGGCGTCCCCAGAGCACCAACAACCGCAACGCCCAGCCGTCGCAGAGCAAGTCCTTCTTCGTCTCCCCGTACGCATACAGGCACTGATACCGCTGCGGGCAGATTCTGGTCAAGATAGAGTTTCTGGCCCGCAAATGGCCATCCTCGGGAAATCTGGTGGCATAAGCAGTGAGGACGACGGGGAAGTGGGTAGCTCTGGTACGTCAGGCGTCTAATCTCAGTCGCGCGCGCACGTCGTTGACCCTTCGTCGCAGAGATTCCGCGCGCTTCAACTGAGGGTGGTAGGTTTAGTCATTGTGTTAGACATATGAATTCACTTAACGCGCGTTTTCTTGCCCGACGCATCTTTCAAAGACATCAAAACTTCGCGGAAGCAAAGATTTTCCAAAAAGTCAAGCTCATCTGGCAGGGTCTGCACAAACTGGCCCAAGCAATCGAACCCATTGTGCCGGAGCCTTTCGACACTCCTTTCAAGCTTTTCAATGCTATCTCAGACGCGGCAGAGGTGCGAGTTCCTCCGGAACATTTTTCGCCATTGATCATGTTTGTTCCTTAGAAATGTTTTAACAACGAGGAGGAGCTGAAGGCTATGATGGAACGGCTCTCATCTCGTCTTGTTGAGGCCAATCGTGTTCTTCTCCGGAGCGACGACTACGATATCGATGTCGCGGGGAGCAGCGCGAAATTGGCGGGGTGCGTCGCACAATATATGCATTGTAAGGTTGACTTATGTCTGCAGGCTGGTTGTCAATGAAGCTCTTGAAATCTACAACATCCAGCACTCGTCTCTCACTGAGAAGATTTTGGGGCCGGACGACGTCGCCCAGCAAATTAATAAATGTTTGGACCGCTTGGACCAAGGCACGCAAGAACACCATGTAAGTAGAAGCTCTTCTAGCGTTGCACTCTGTTACTCAGCGCTCCAAACTAGCGGACGGTGACTCAAGCTATCGCCAGGAGCGTACACAAGGTGCTGGAGTATACATTGGTGTGTCTCAGTGTTTCAATTCTCATTCTGGCACCGCTGACATGCTCGTCTCAGACCGAGCAGTTATCCTATGCTCCCAACGCGATCTTTAATGCAGCCGGAAAGGCCGGCACGTCGTCGAGACAGGCATGCACGCCGAATACACGCGAGAATCTGCTTGACCGCCTCGAAGCCTGGGCGCTGGATCCAGTCTTTGGGGCTGAGGACCAACCGCCGGCCCCGTGTCTGTCTTCTGGCTGAGCGGCATGGCCGGTACCGGCAAGTCCACCATCGCCTACACACTCTGTGAGAGATTACGTGCTTGTGGCCGCCTGGGTGCATCATTCTTCTGCTCCCGAAACGAGGAACAGACTCGCTCTCGCAAATTTATCATTCCCACCATTGTCAGGCAGCTCGTATCTTCTTACAAGCCCCTTGTCAATGTTCTTCGTGATGTCCAGCTGCGTCTTCTTGATCCCGTTCCCAACGATCATATCAACGAAATGCTGGCCAACCCATGGTCTGCAGCATGGCAACCCAACCGCCAGGCGCCACTCATAATTGTCATTGACGCTCTCGACGAGATTGAGGACAATCAAGGCGCCGAGTTCATCAAACAACTCCTCAGCTCGCTCTCTCGGACGCCGCTCCATGGGCTCAAGTTCTTACTCACTAGTCGCCCTCATCCCGATATCAAGAAATTGTGTGACCAGCTCCGAGCACGCTTTTCCTTGGAGGAAATCAAACCAATTGAGGTAAAAGAAGATATTCACCGCTTCTTGTGCAAGGAACTGCCGTATCTCGAGCAAGAGCTCGATCCCGTTGTCGAGGAATCGGCTGGCATCTTCATCTATGCTGCCACGGTCGTACGGCACCTTCGCCCACCCGGTGTCAAATTGACGGCAGGAGAACAAAGAGCGCGGCTCAAGCGGCTGCGTGCAGTTGGGTTTGGCAAGGTGATCACAGCCGACGAGCAGCTTGTCGATTCTCTGTATGAGACGGTAACTCGTGAAGCACTGCGGAACCCTGGACCAGAGGTCAAGACTCCACAACGGGTTCTATATGCTGTGGTCACGGCGAACCATCCTCTTACCCTTCATGCTCTTGCTTCACTTGTTGTTGATGCTTCCGAGGAGGCCGACGAAGAAGCAATCAACGACAATCTCGACAAAGTCCAAAAGAGTCTTGATAGCCTTTATGCAGTGCTCTACATCTCGGAACGTGACCATTGTGTCTACGCATACCACAAATCCTTTGATGATTTCATCCTCAACCGCTCACAACTTGCTCAATCAGCCGCCACTTATTTTCTCAACCGCACGCAGGAGTGCTTTGCCATTCTGAACAAGTCACTCCATTTCAACATGTGCAATCTCAAATCATCGTATCTACTCGACGAGGAGGATGAGGGGCTGGATGACCGGATAGCAATGTGTATTGGGCCTGAGCTGCGCTACGCCTGCCGACACTGGGCTGGGCATCTCACATCAGTGCGACACACTGACCAACATGTCAAGGAGCTGGCTGCATTGCTCCTGGACTTCAGCAGGCTTAAAGTGCTCTTCTGGATGGAGGCAATGAACCTACTGAAGGCAGACTGCCGTCGTGCACTACATCAAGCCCACAGCTGGTCCTTACAGGTATGTATCCCAATTGTGTTTGTTCTGTATTTTAAGGCAGCAGCAGATCCCAGATGCCAAGGAGCTGAATGAATACATAAGTGCTAGTCAGAGGCTGTGGGCGTCGTTTGCAGCCAGCAAACCTTTGCACTCCACACCGCATCTCTATGTAAGCAGCCTGACAGCAGAGCTCGCAATGTCTGAATCATCAACTCTGGTGGGATGGCGACAATGTTTCCCTGGGTTACCTTTTATGGAGTGCAAGGGCATCACCAGGAGTGCTGAGCTGGGGAGGATGGAGGGACACACCAACTCGGTCTCGTCTGTGGCCTTCTCTCCCGACGGTGCACGTGTCGTGTCTGGCTCCCATGACAACACTGTGCGCATCTGGGACGCAGCAACTGGTGCTGAGCTGGGGAGGATGGAGGGACACACCAACTTAGTCCAGTCTGTGGCCTTCTCTCCTGACAGCGCACGTGTTGTGTCCAGCTCCAGCGACAAAACTGTGCGCATCTGGGACGCAACAACCAGTGCCGAGCTGGGGAGGATGGAGGGACACACCAACTCAATCTGGTCTGTGGCCTTCTCTCCCGATGGTGCACGTGTCGTGTCCGGCTCCAGCGATGAAACTGTGCGCATCTGGGACGCAACAACCGGTGCTGAGCTGGGGAGGATGGAGGGACACACCAACTCGGTCTTTTCTGTGGCCTTCTCTCCTGATGGCACACGTGTCGTGTCTGGCTCCAGCGACAACACTGTGCGCATCTGGGACACAACAACCGGTGCCGAGCTGGGGAGGATGGAGGGACACACCAACTCGGTCTTTTCTGTGGCCTTCTCTCCCGATGGCACACGTGTTGTGTCCGGCTCCGATGACAAAACCGTGCGCATCTGGGACGCAACAACCAGTGCCGAGCTGGGGAGGATGGAGGGACACACCAACTCGGTCTGGTCTGTGGCCTTCTCTCCCCGATGGCACACGTGTTGTGTCCGGCTCCGATGACAAAACCGTGCGCATCTGGGACGCAACAACCAGTGCCGAGCTGGGGAGGATGGAGGGACACACCAACTCGGTCTGGTCTGTGGCCTTCTCTCCCGATGGCACACGTGTTGTGTCCAGCTCCAGCAACGAAACCATGTGCATCTGGGACACAATAACCAGTGCTGAGCTGGGGAGGATGGAGGGACACACCGACTCGGTCCAGTCTGTGGCTTTCTCTCCTGATGGCACACATGTTGTGTCCGGATCCAGCGACAAAACTGTGCGCATCTGGGATGCAACAACCAGTGCTGAGCTGGAGAGGATGGAGGGACACACCAACTCGGTCTTGTCTGTGGCCTTCTCTCCTGACGGCACACGTGTCATGTCTGGCTCCAGCGACGACACTGTGTGCATCTGGGACACAACAACCGGTGCCAAGCTGGGGAGGATGGAGGGACACACCAACTCGGTCTGTTCTGTGGCCTTCTCTCCTGATGGCACACGTGTCGTGTCTGGCTCCAGCGACAACACTGTGCGCATCTGGGACACAACAACCGGTGCCGAGCTGGGGAGGATGGAGGGACATACCAACTCGGTCTTTTCTGTGGCCTTCTCTCCCGATGGCACACGTGTTGTGTCCGGCTCCGATGACAAAACCGTGCGCATCTGGGACGCAACAACCAGTGCCGAGCTGGGGAGGATGGAGGGACACACCAACTCGGTCTGGTCTGTGGCCTTCTCTCCTGATGGTGCACGTGTCGTATCTGGCTCCAGTGACAACACTGTGCGCATCTGGGACACCACAACCAGTGCCGAGCTGGGGAGGATGGAGGGACACACCAACTCAATCTGGTCTGTGGCCTTCTCTCCCGATGGTGCACGTGTCGTGTCCGGCTCCAGCGACAAAACTGTGCGCATCTGGGACGCAACAACCAGTGCTGAGCTGAGGAGGATGAAGGGACACACCGACTCGGTCTGGTCTGTGGCCTTCTCTCCTGACGGTGCACATGTTGTGTCCGGCTCCGACGACGAAACCGTACGCATCTGGGACGCAACAACCAGTGCCGAGCTGGGGAGGATGGAGGGACACACCAACTCGGTCTTATCTGTGGCCTTCTCTCCCGATGGCGCACATGTTGTGTCCGGCTCCAGGGATGAAACTGTGCGTATCTGGGATGCAACAACTGGTGCCATGCTGGGGAGGATGGAAGGACACACCAACTCAGTCTTGTCCATGGCCTTCTCTCCTGATGGTGCAAACTCACAGGACAGTGATGTGTGCACCCGGCCACCATCTCAGCAGCTTTCCTGCACCCTGGACCAAAGCGGGTGGTTGGTTCTGCATCACACCTTCCACAGTCGTCTCTTCTGGTATCCACCTCAGCTTCGACTCACTCTCCTCATTTCTCCCTGCCTCCTTCTCATCTCCACTCGTGGGTATGCTCACTTGGATCCCTTCTCCACTCCTCTCGGCCCAGACTGGGCCAAATGCTATCACCCCCAGCCAACCAACCGACTTAAATTCATTGTTATTTGCATCCTTGGATATGTTGTTATGGCTCAGTTCTTGTGGTACTATGTACGACCATTGCTCTCATTCTTCTAACCATAACACCTATTGTTACCATTCATTTCCTGGTCAATTATTCTGTGTTACCTTCTCCCCCTCTGCCCTTTCACTATCAATAGGCAATCAGTTAGTTTTGACGGTCATATTTTTCTACCCTTTATTTACGTCGGCGACTGATCGCTCCCACTCAAGCCTATGCATCAACTTTGTGCCCAGTTTGTCTCATACTTGTCTGCTGTCGAAGTCGCCTAGCACTCATGATGCACCGTTCGGCTACCCGTCTGACTCACTCCCCTTCCCCTGACAAGCCCTACGGCCCTCGCAGACCCACACAGTGTCTTGCCAATGCCCGAAACTGAGTAGGTTCCCCCGATCTTCACATCACCACTCCTGCACTCCCTCTCGCCTGCGATGGACGAAATGCTGTCGGCAGATGGTCCAGCTTCATCCATGTAGCAGTCTTGTTAACTTGTCCTTGCTCCACGCCGGCCGGTAGGTAGGTATATTCTGGCGCAGTCCCATTACGGAACAACCGGGGCCCGTAACTACATACATCGCATCTTCTAATTTGTGCTACGGATACTCGCCATCTTCAGCCACTTGATAACCTGAGCAATCAATTGTCCCCAGGGTCGTATGACATCTAAAGTCGAGTATGAGAAAGAAAGCAGGTATCATTCCATCGCATGGTATAAATACTCGGCAGGTTTGAAGATCTCGCAAGTCGTATATACTGAATTATTTCATTCAAATCAACAGTCACGCATCACGGACCCTCTGTCGAAGTCGAATATTGGTCAATGTCACTCGTCACGAAGGGTTTTGTCGAACCTCCAAGCTGTCACAAGCATCCTCCTTCTCCCACCCCCCCCTCTCCCCTAGAGCGCAAAATTTCCGTAAGATTGTCGAAATTCTGGAGGGTGTCACGCAAAAATTCGGCCGTTGTCAAAAATGTCGAATAGGTAAATCCGGTCACGCGTCACCCCCCCCTGTCGATTTGAATGAAATAATTCAGTACTGCGAACACTTCAAAAGTGTACTTCGCAAGCCTCTGAGTCAAGTCAAAATCACGACAGTGCACGAGAGCGAGCTGGTATGATCAAATGTACTAGGGGCATCTTCTATGATGCTTCAAGGTAGATTGGGAGAGTTCAAGTTGTCGGTGTTGAGAAAGTGAACGGTTGCGCGCCGCTTTCCCCGAATTCCATATCCATCCCCTTGATACTGCCTGCCTACCCCCCTTTCTGTCTCTCCACCACCTACTTATATTCCGCATATATCGACACATAACTTAGCTTTCCTGTATCCCCGGCGCCCTCTCGTTCGGCATCAAATATATCCTGGTTGGCTCAAACTACTACTGCGTGACCTGATTTCCCACAGGTTATGGGCCTCCACGCCGCATCCTCTGCTTCTCTTTAAACCTCGCTCTCCCCTTTATAAATATCTGGCCTGTTTTTTTGCTCGCCACCCCCGAGGCGCCTGTGTTGCTTGCCGCCTATTGAACCGTAACCGTAACTGCACGAGGTGCCTGTGTTGCTTGCTGCCAACTGAACCGAAACCGTAACTGCACGAGGCGCCTGTGTTGCTTGCCGCCGACTGAGCCGCAACCGACCGAGGCGCCTGTGTTGCTTGCCGCCGCCCGAACCGTAACTGATGGACGACTCGAGACCGACAGGAGATTCGAAGGGTGGGACGAAGCTGTCTGACTGTGTGCCATATGATGAATGGGAGTTTGAGGCCAGGGCCGAATTGTGCAGGAAAGGTGTGTTTGCCTATTGTCTTGGGCGACGAACCGCGGCCGCTGGGCAGCAGTGGGAGTAAGGCCGTGAAGGCCTGGGTTTTGAAGCGCGATGTCGCGACGGCGACGATCATTGGGAGGTTGGATCCCTCCCAGTTTGCACATGTTCACGAGTTTGAGGAGGACCCCGCGGGCATGTGGCAGAGGTTGAAGGAGACGCACAAGGGCATTATGGGCGGGGTTGTGGTCGTGTGGAAGAAGTTTTATGCATTGTGCAAGTCTGGCGATCCAGGGACCATGCGCACTCACATCGCGGCTGTCCACAGCCTTGCGGAGAAGCTCGGACGCCTCTACAACGACAAACCCTCGGACGCGCAGATTATCGCAACACTTCTCATGTCCCTTCCCCCATCTTACGACACCCTCATCATTTCCCTCGACTCGCATGCACAGAAAGACGATCTCGACTTTGTCATTGGTCGTTTGTTGAACAAAGAAGCTCGCCAGGCAGATTCACTCTCCCTGCCCGGCGCCGTTGACACCCCCTCCGCTGCCTTCGCTGCTCGCACGATGCGAGACAAGTTGCGTATCACTTGTTACAAGTGCCGGAAGTTGGGACATTTCCAAAACGAATGCACCGAGCCCGATGCTCCCGACACCCACCGCCAACATTGCACAGACCTACTATGTGTTTTAATGCGTGTTCTGCTCCAGTGGGAGCTTTGGACTATTTTTTTATTTTTCTGCACTCTGTTTCATCCACATCGCTAATTACTGTACAGCGGCACACAACGCTCAGTGGGAGTGTTGAGAAAGTGATCGGTTTGCGCGCCGCTTTCCCCGAATTCCATATCCATCCCCTTGATACTGCCTGCCTACCCCCCTTTCTGTCTCTCCACCACCTACTTATATTCCGCATATATTGACACACAACTTAGCTTTCCTGTATCCCCCGGCGCCCTCTCGTTCGGCATCGAATATATCCTGGTTGGCTCAAACTACTGCGTGACCTGATTTCCCACAGTCGGCATCGGCAGCATAAGAAGGGACTAAGAGGGTGGGTGACATACCGAGACTCAACAGGTACGCCACGGTGAGTGGCGCTGTCTGAGCTCTCAACAAACCCTGAACGAAGGTAGAAAAGCAAAGTCAAAAGAAATGATTATAGCAGAAGTCATGCCTGGCGCCTCCATAATTTTCCCATGCCAGTTGGATCTCCCCGTCCTTTCCATGAATCCCATCTTTGTCAATTGCAATCCTTGATGTCCGCCGACTCATGAGGCGCCTTCGTATCCGAATTCCGAACGCCTGAGTGCTATGCTGTTCCTTTGTAAATAAATAAAATCTAGTATGAGATCAGACGTAGCTCGTATGAAGTTGTTCGAAAGCCAAATTACACTTACTGTTGAGGGAGCTCATATAGTATGAGATGTGAAAACTTTGTATATAATGTGTGGACTGGTTGTGTATAAAATGTGAGTCGCAATATAGTATGAGATGTGAAAACTTGATATATAATGTGTGGACTGGTTGCGTATAAAATGTGAGTCGCAATATAGTATGACATGAAACTCGCGTTATATATTGTCTGAAGTCGTTCATATATCGACTGAAGTGGGTCATATATCGACTGAGGTTGGGAACTGATGAACCGGTGCCGCCCACATCCAGCGAGCGGGGGTACCCGCCCACCGTCAAGCATAATGGTTGGGCTGGCCTGCCCCACAGCGGCATTGCGTCGGGTGCTGGTCGGCGCCCTGAGCTCGCTATTCGGACTTTCGGACTTTCGGAATCTGGCCCGATATTGGTGGTGCTTGGCTGATCCGCGGCGCAGAATCAGCTTTCCACCTGTCCTCTTCTTTTCCATACCTCGTTCTTCCGTTCGCGCGGATCCCTGTGCTTCTTTCTTGTACACGTCTCAGGCCAGCCGGGTTCTCACTCGCAAAACCCAACCATATGAGCGGCCATTTCCAGAACTGGTTTGCGCAGATGGATAGAGTGGCTGCGACACCAGGTGCGATAACCTCGCCATGGCCTACTCTGACAACACCCCAACCCCGTGGAACTCTCTGTTACCGTCTTTTGTCCACATCTCTTCGACCAGCTGGGTCTCCACCTCGCTGACCCTGGTACTTGTGGGCACGAATACGTCCGCCACCTCGCTGCTGAGCTCGGAGACAAATACACATTCCGTGAGACGGAGGCGGACACGCCAAAACCAACGCCCGCCTCAGAAGCAGGCAAGGAGGAAGCCCCCGCAGAGCCCAAGATCATTGGCACCATCGAGGATCTGCGCGCTCTCGCAAAGGAGTGCACCATGTTTTTGATCGGCCACAACGCGGAACCCGACGCGGTCAATCTCCTCGAAGAACTGGAAATTGTTGATGAAATAGCGCAACTGGTGGATGACAACACGTATAACCGCGTCTGTCAGTACATGATACGGTAAGACTCACCTCCGTTCATGGTTTTGTTGTCGCTGAGTATGTGTCAGCTGTGTGAACCTTTTGCCTCCCCCGGATGATATTTTCCTTCTTGTGGACAGCCCACAAAATATATGTACAGCACCGTAAATTTCCCAAAGCTCTCGCCCTCGCAATACGGCTCGGAGACCCTGAACTCATCCGAGAAGATTTCAATGCACCCGGAAACCCGTACGTTTGACGCGGAGTTTTAGCACACAGAGCTGACAATCTCACAGACTAATGAAATGGGAATTAGCATTCCTCCTTGCGGCTCTCCAGCCCACAAACAAGAGCAAGAACTGGCTTACACCGCTCGCCATCACCTCTCTTAACACCGCCCACACCGTCCACCCTCAATTTGGGTCCAGTGCGTGACGGCGCGCCTTCCGTGTCCCCAGCCCGTACACGCAGCTCGTCTCCTACCCTGCTGTGTTGGCATTGACATCTCCCTCTGGGTGCCATAGAAAAATTACTGGCCCCCCCGCGGTGCACACCCACGAAACGTAGTTCGAGACAGCAGTGCGGCGCGAGTTCTGCAGGGAGCAACACCGACACCTTGACGTTGGCGCCCTCGCGCACGCTGTCACTTGAGTTTGGCGGATTCTTGCGCACTCCGTTGTTTGACTTCTCGTGCACTCCGTTACTCAACTTCTCTTTATGTTCCTCTCCCTCCTCCTCCTCATACCCACACTCCTCTTCCTCCTCGTGCTTATCACTGCTTCTCTTTCCGACAATGTACACGAAAACGGACTATTCGCAATTAAAACAATAACACCAGTAATTAAGATATGTCGGAGTCCAAGAAAATAGGTAGAGAGCCAGTACTAGTTCATGAATCAAACCAGCGTGTCCAAGAAAGAGAATCTAATCTATGTGCGCCGATGGTCCTGAGGTCAAGAAAAGTGAGGAATTTACAAGACGAGTGCGGGTTGAGGATGAGGGAAAGTCCAAGAAATTTTGCCATAGATTATATGCAAACTTGTAACGGAAGGAGAGGGATGGATATACGATCATGAGGATTCTAGAGCTTGAAGTTGTATGTTCTTTTGGCATATGGATCACCCAAGGTCGTGTCGACCTTGAACTCGGGAGACAAGCTCACGGGGGTGGGCTTCGAAGGTGGTGTCGTTGGGCGAAACAAGGCGGAAGAACTGTCGCCAGAACTGCTGCCGGTACTGAAGGTGAAAGCACTGCCGAAAGTGAAGGTGTCATCGTCATCTGCGGTGTTGCCAGTGAGATCGATGTAGGCGTCGTCATCTGAACTAGTTAAAAACAAGCAAGTGCAGGAGAGAAACCACACACCGATAATTTCCTGAGCAACATTGTCCGTGAAAATGCTGGATAGCATTTCGTTGCTCGACGATGCTGGAATATGGATCAGGAATGGAGCACAGTGAGAGTTAGCAGCTTACAGCTTCGCTTCCCTCTCTTTGCAACTGGCTGGTCATCTGGTTGGGTATCTGAAAGACATTTAGACCGACGGCTTGGAATGGCATCCGGTTCAGGGCTAGGGCTCGCGCATCTGCTCATGTTCTCAGACTCGGGATCCGAGTCACTGTGGCAACTGGCGCTCAAGTTCTCCGTCTGCCCCTTTCTAGCGGGAATTCAGGACAAGAACAGCAAAGTATACTGAGCTCACCACGATTCTGGTACCGCAGGGTAACACCATGATGGACGACACACGAAACATGTTGGAGCTGTTCTGCTTGGCCACTGCCTTGTGAGTTGCATTCAGTTTGATATCGATTCGGGGCTTGGGATGGCTTACCTTGGCCTTTCCTTTGCTCTTCCCTGCCACTGCCATTGCTCGCATTCCACAATTCGACTCCTCGTTGGCAGCCTTGCCTCTCCGAGAGCCACTAGAAACCGAGTGACGCTCATGCTTTGTAATTTGGCTGAGCGTTGAGGATGCTATGCTACCAGAGCTGCCCTTGGCCATCCCAGCCAGTATACTCGTAACGTCTTTTGTGCTTCTGTCAGACGCCTTGCCAGCAAGATGCTTCTTTTGCTCGTGTAAGCATTCAGCACATAGAGTGGTGTTTTTTGAATTGGTGGTACTCTTCACAGTCGCATTCGACCTCGAGATCGGTATCATACGCCGTGCACTCGCCCCCATGTGACTGCTTTTGAGCGAGAGGATGAAGCCATTGCGATGGGAGAGAAAGAAAGGAATGGGAGGACGAAGCAAAGGCCGGGTGCTTTTAAAAACTGTGTTGCTTGCTGTCACTCGTCTGTCGAGGAATCTTTTCCATCTCGTAGGGCAACGAATGATTAATATTTTATTGGGCTTCATTGTGATAAGTGATCTGGTCCATTACGGCCAATGCACGCGCCCACATCTCCGCCTGAGGCCGCCAGATGGAATCTGGGAGCGCAATGCGCAGCTGCTTCGAACCCCGACGGCCCGACCTCAAAATCTCAAAGCTCGGATAACCGTCTTCGTCCCACTCCTCCAGCAACAAGCCATACCCTGGTGGGATAATGTCGCCTTGAATTGCCGCCTCAAGAGCATCATAGAACAGCTGCATCGATTCCTCGTCATCGAACGGATTAGCGTGCTTTGGAACAGGAACAGCCTCGTGAATGGAAATTCTCTGCATGCGCGGTCTTCAATCTGTTCTTCCAGGCTATCCACCTCGTCTGAATCGCTTCCAGAGGCGCTGGGTGGAGCGGAGATCTCTTCATCGTCAAGGTGACCAGCACCTGTTTCCCCAGATCCGCGATGGCGCTCAGGGCCATGAGTCCCGTAGTAGCGCTCAATGACATTCGGGTGGACACCCTCGCAATCATCCACATACATACCATTGCGCACTTGTCCCATAAAGCACATATCCTGTGGTTTTGTGTGAGTTTCAGCGGCGGGCGAACCATGCACAACATTTTTAAATGTTACCTCGGGGCTCTGATCATGGCCCTCACCCGAGATGGGGTGGCAGTTCCATTCGGCACGAAAGGTGTCGCAGTCGGCATTGATGAGGTCTAGGAATAAGAAGTGAAGCAACCAAAGATGGCGTGGGTTGCTTCGATCGAGACCATGGAGAGCCTCGAGCCGATAGAAGAAGGCTCTCCATCGGCGCGCAAATTGGGAGCCGACTTCCACCCAAAGTCGTTCAATGCGTGTGTTGTTCGTGGATCTGCATATTGTTGGCATTGGAGAAATTTGTAAAGGCAAGGAGAGCACTCACGAGCCCCATAGGAACGATCCTCGGCCTAAGCCTCGCTTTTAAAATCATGTGAACCGAGACTTTCTTGTTCTCGCCTCCACGATCACCACGGACTCATGACGGAAGCCCGTATTCACCAGTTGCTTCGAGAAAGACGTCGAGGACGGTGGTGGATCGGTTGTTGGTGCTCGCACGCAATGCAGTTATCTGCCAGCTGTTAGTGAAAACATCAATTACAGTTTGAAAGACTCGCCAGTCTCGAGAACCCATCCACTATGCCGCCGATGACAATTCCCCACAAAATTAATTTATGGTGACCGTCAATATGCCACAGCGCGTGGGGTCGTAAAACTTGGTATTTCCCTCCCCGGACCACATGGCGCTGGGCGTAGGATACGGCCAATTCTATCAACGCGACGGACTGAGCAGTAGACCCCGGCGCTTTTGAACCCGAAGACACCTCATAAGGGCAAGATTTTGAATTGAATTCCGGCAAGATACCGCACTTCTAATTCGAAATCTTTGGGATACCCAAATATGGTAACCCCGGAACACTGCGGGACACCACGGGTACTGGCGGGTTTGGGTCCACCGACCCCGCTGCTCTGTCGGCAGCTCTGTAGCGTGTTGGCATCATCACCATCACTGTGCTCGCCCTCGGCACCCATTCCGAGGATGAAAAGATAAATGAATTCATTAAATGGAATAAAATACGGTACCACTATCAAAATGTTTGCATCCCGGCATTACCCGGTAGGCCAAATGCGGCCAGAAAAGACACCTGCCTCGAAAAAGCTGCCCGCTCTGCACGCGCTGCTGGGGGCTTCCACTCGGCGCCGGTGCCCCTCCCCAGGATCCCCCCGTGTGCGATCCCACACCCTCTCCTTCGTCCTACGCACTCGGATGAAAGCGGGTCGCAGCAAATGGCGCGACAAATGGCGAACGGCGCCCCCTACTCTCCCGAGGAACCCCCCCCCCGATACAATCCTGCACTGTCCCCGGCGTCGCGCGCATCTGGCTTTTCACTGTGCTCGCCCTCGGCACCCATTCCGGCGATGAAAAGACAAATGAATTCATTAAATGGAATAAAATACGGTACCACTATCAAAATGTTTGCATCCCGGCATTACCCGGTAGGCCAAATGCGGCCAGAAAAGACACCCGCCTCGAAAAAGCTGCCCACTCTGCACGCGCTGCTGGGGGCTTCCACTCGGCGCCGGTGCCCTCCCCAGGATCCCCCCCGTATGCGATCCCACGCCCTCCCCTTCGTCCTACGCACTCGGATGAAAGCGGGTCGCAGCAAATGGCGCGACAAATGGCGCGCTCCCTCCCTGCTGGCACCATCCGAGGAAGAACGCGCTCTCCTGCCCTGCACCGCCCTCAGCCGCCCTCTCCGCTGCCCTCCCGCCCAGCTGGCGACTCTCCACAATCTGTCGGCGCATCCCGCCCTACCCCAGCATCGCGTTGTGCAATCTCGCGCTCTCCCCAAGGGACGCCGCGCGACGCCGCGCTCCCGCCCGCCTCTACATCCAACCCAGTCACCGCTCAGTCGTCCACCTCGCCGCCCATCAACAGCTCTTCGTCACTGTCAATGTCGCCCCTCTCATCATCCTCCTCGTCGTCAGACCCTGCCCCATCTTCGTCGTTCGCGTCGCCCCTTCGTTCGGTGTCGGACGGGATTAGCGGATCCCACGTGGGCTCCCAAGTTGCCCGCTTCTTCCCCCTGGCCAACTTGGCCTCTGTGCGTGTCGTTTCCACCCGTGCTGCCAAGTCCCTGATACAGCTGTGCTTGTTTGAGTGCGTACGCGATCATTCCCTCGGCCTCCGCCTCAGGAATGCTGGTTACCGGCACTGCGACTGCTCGTTCCTTCCACAACCTCTCGCGATGCTCGTACGTCAATGGGAGCCGCCTCCATTCCTCTTCGAGGAGGCGTACCTCCTCTGTCCAGCGACGGCTTCGTGCCCACGCCTTAGACCACTCAATCCGTAACGCTGTAATTTAATATCAGAATGAATTGGTTTTTGGACATCGGGCAAGCTTGCTCACCGTCTTCGAGCTCCTCCTCTGTCCCCAGTCCCAGCCATTGTCCAGATCCAAGACACCTGTCGGACGTTTTCGCCGCCTCGCGTCACCATCTCGTCATCATCCTCATCCATCAGCGGCAGCAATCCATCTGCGCGCATTTCGTCCTCCCGCTGCTCTCGTCGCGCCGCGGCCCTGCGCCGCTTCTCCACATTCCGTGACAGTTCCTCCGCATCCTGCATACAGCGTATATCCTCCTTCTTGAGTTGCGGCCACCCAACCTTGTCCTTATTCCCCCCCGCAATCAACAGCCGCGCTTGCCAAGCCATCTGGAACTTTTCGGAATGGAGCCTGATCTTGCTCTCGTTTCGTGCGACAATCGTTCTTGACCGGGTGTTCATACCCTGATGCCGAGAGTTGTGCTTCTTGTATAGCAGCAGTCGTGATTTGACGTGCAGTTGCCTACGCAGCCGAGGTAAGGCGGTGCGGCATTGAGCTTCGCGCAGAGAGTTCTCGATTTCGAGGATCGCCCTCGCGCAGCCCCCGTCCTCACGCTCCGCTGCGTCAACGAGGACGGCAGCATGAGCGGGACGTTCTCTGCCAGTTCCTCTGCGGCGGGAGCGGGACGCTTGGCGAGGGCTTGTATTGCCGCCGGCGTATACGTTGATTGCAGCTGCCGAAATCGTGTGATCCCCCGGTTCAGCTTTGTGCGCATTGCTTTCATGTTGATCTGCTGACTTGTTGACCCGGCTTTCTTCAGTTCCGCCTGAACGCGCACACGTCGCCTTATCGACAGTCAGTCCCAACGTCATGCAAAGAACCAGAGCGACGCACTGCTGCTCCTCTAACTCGAGGCCCGCAGTCACAAACCCGCTCGGTGATACATCGTGGAGCGCCGGGACACCCTTCCTTGCGTCCTCCTCCTCTTCCTTCGCGAACTGAAGCCTAACCTCCATCTCTGTCAGACCTGTCATATGTCAGACCGCCATATTCATCAGTGATGCACGATCCGCCTACCAGTCATCTTCAACTCATACGGGTTCCGCTTGGTCGGATCTTTCTCAAAATCGTCAATCATCTTCTTCCATACTGGCACGCGCTCAATCTGTTCCAGCGAGAAGGCCTCGAACGCGGCCCGCTGCGAAGCTGCCTCTTTCCTGGCGTTGTCGAGGCGATCGCCGTAAAAGAGCAGCTATGGCTTGCGGTGAGTGACTGCCATGCATAAATCCAAAAAAAAAAAACCGAACTCACGCAGACCAATTGTCTTCAGCCAGTTCCAGAATGACCAATGGTCGTCAAGGGCATCGTGCCGAGCTCCAGGCCCG
This sequence comes from Mycena olivaceomarginata, assembly GCA_029378375.1. Classification (NCBI taxonomy): domain Eukaryota; kingdom Fungi; phylum Basidiomycota; class Agaricomycetes; order Agaricales; family Mycenaceae; genus Mycena; species Mycena olivaceomarginata. The sequence continues at coordinate 44,776 of JARKIC010002620.1, forward strand.
CTGACGCGTGTGCTGCTGGTGATAGCCCCGATACTTGCCCAGGGGCGCTCGATCCCTTCTCCGTCCGTCTGCCCGCTCCCCGGAACCAGGTTCAGAGAAAACTTGACTTGACAGTCCAAAGTGTGGGCGTGGATATGCATTTTCGGTATAACGAACCGGAAAAGACTCATAATCATTGAGATGCGCACCAGCGGCGGAAGTTTTTGCATGTGTTCCATTAGATACTTCCACCATTGGCACACAATGTCGTAGGAAATAATTTTGCGTATGCGTGGGTCCTTGTGTCGCAGAATAGAGCCAAAAATATAATCCATATTTGCGAATCTGCAGGTAGTTTGATTAGTATTGTTATCGGCCAACGGACCACTGCATTACCTCTCCCCCTTTTGCAAATCGCCGACGCCATTTGCCTGCACAAACTCGTGCCTTGCGCAAACCCCCATTCCCACGCCAGTCGTACTGTAGCCCCGGGAGAACTTGGTGTTGGCGTAGTCAAGAGCTGCGAGGCCACTGCATGTACTCATCTGCACATTTCCGTCAGAAAAAAGAAAGTCGTAAACCTAACTCCATCCTTACCTCCTTCTGCTCGGTCACCGTTAGAAGGTAATGCCGATATGGGGGGTTTTCCGTCACATAAGCCCAGCCCGTTCCCAGTCCGGGATCCTTGATTTCGCTGGAGATCATGTGACGCTTCAGGCGGAAGCACGCGTCAAGTGCGATGAATAGAATGTATAAGAACCTATAACTCAAAATCAGTATTGAGCATCCAGAGAAACACGGAATGTTCTCACCGATCCTCGGGGGGCGCGTTCTCCCAGCTCTCGGGCAAGTTGATCTTCGGGTTAGGCAGACAGGGCAGTCAACCGCAAGTTTCACCCTGGATGAGTGCCCCATACGCCCGACGGATCGTGTCCACGCCCAGCACGTTTGAGCATCAGCAGGTGACGCCACTGTCGCGCCATCCGAAGGAATATTTGATAGCGATTAGGCGGCTTTATTCCCGCGTTGTCGGTGAGGCGTTCCAAGACGGTGTAGAAATCGTAGGCGGTCATTTTTGCCTGTAACGTGTTGACGTGGAATTTGTAGAGCACCAGAAATGTTGCCGCCGTCTGCGGCCTTTCGTCCGTGGCCGGATACCAGCCCACCTGCAGAAGCTGTATGTAGGGCTCGGTGCGGCGCCGAGAGTCGCAGCCACAGAAATCCACATGAACCGAGTGGATCCCGTTGTCGTGCAGCACAACAAATTCTGAATACCCCGGCTGCGGGTTGCCGCACGCCTCGCGCGGAGCGTGGCCGAATTGAATGCGGAGGCCCAAATCCCTGAGCAAAGTTTTGGCAAAGAAGATGCCGTTCCATTCCTGGTATACTAGGGTTATGGATACTATCCGCAGAGAAAGTTCTGCAGACTCACCGATATGACATGCAGCGGGTGCTCCACATGCTTGTCCAAGCAACACTCTGTACAAAGCAACAGACCGCCGAAGCATTCTTGACATCGGTAACGCGGCGGTCTCTGACCGTCGCCACACCCTGGACACAGCTCCGAGCTCGCGTCGCCGCAGCCGTCCCGGCGCAACAGCTGCATCAGGAAAATGTCACGCAAGAGGCGCATCCAGTGATTCATCGATTTGTCCTATTCGAAGTTCCAGTTTCGTCCGCAGAAAACTTGTAAGCAACTCACTGAAGGCTCTAGGCGTTTTGGGTTGAGGATCTTGGGCAGCTGGGCAGCGGTGGGATAGGTGGGTTGTCAAAGTCGTCAAAGTCGTCCGGGGCCATAGTGTAGCGATCTTCCGACGCGGGGAGTCGGCAGCAGGAGTTGCGACCGCAGCTGTCATTGTGGGTTCTCCCAGACGGGCGCGCTTCAGTGGGGACGGCGGAGCCACACGAACCGTCTCACGGACGATGCTCCGTCCATCTGCTGAGGCACGGTCCACATAGCTAGCCATGGGGGCTGCCTCCGGCGGTGTCACCAAGTCCATCACATTGAAGACAAGAGTCGAGGCAGAAGAAGTTGCGGGAGGATTGGGTTTGCGAGAGGTGCGGTTACGGTTCGGTTTACTGGTGCGCGGGAGCATCGTGCAGAGTGAAAATAAATAAGCAAGAATAAGCAAGAATAACGACCGTCGACAAGAACGAAAAGAACAAGCGTGTGTGGTGGACCCAAGAGAATCAGATTGATCAAGTCCCTTAGCCCCGGAAAGGGAATATTATTTTAGCGCCCGTGGCACTTGCCAATGTAAATTAGTCTAGTCGTTGCTTGAGACGCATACTCATCAAGATTTCTATCTCCCAATCACAAACAGAGCCAGTAGGGGCCTTTGGTATTGAGAAGATGGAGCAATCGTACCAATCCACATAGATTCAAATAAATGAGAACGAATTCGAAATGTCTACGCAGTGGAAAGGAGGCGGCAACGTATCCTGTGGGCTTCAGGTTGCAGCGGGGCGTGTCTGCCTCAGTCTCTCCAAGTCCCGGGCGACTTGCTCCGCACGCAATACCGCGTTGGCGCGAGCTGTCTCTGCAGCGATGCGTTCATGATATGCTTCAATGCCGTGCTTGGCGATAAAAGCTCTAAACGGTAGATTGGTGAGTGGGTACTTAAGGTTCTCATGATTTCTCACTCTTGTCGACGCAGCCTTTGTTTGAAGGCGAGATGTGCCCTGATGTCTGCGACAAATCTATGTCAGTGTCATTCTCACCCAGCAACATGAGGCTTATACTTCGCTCGGTATGTCGCATGGGCCTTCTTGGTGCATTCAGCCTGCTCCTCGGACACACAGCCCGAGGCCTTGATTGCCTGACGACGTCTGCAGAACATATGCTAAGCGTTAACGATCTTGAAGTAACTACTTACGCAGCCATCCGTACTCGGGCCTTTTTCTCGCAGTGGCTCCTCGTTTCTTGCATCGCATGAGTGGGAAATGTCGAGAATATAATTCAGCTACTCACTCCCATCGATGTTTGCGTGTGGCCTCAAGGCGCGCTGCCTTTCTGACCGCAGCGAGCTCAGGCTGATTTGGGGCCTTTTACGTTTTTTGGGCCTTCCAGTGACGGTATTGAGGGCGGGAAAACTTGGGATAGAAGACAGTGATACGTACTTATCGTAATCTAAAAGTTTTGGATCAATTTGAGATGTTTGAGTTGACATAGTTGTGGTCGAGTGTAGAAAAGCACGAAGAATCACGTACAGGTTTTACGCCTTGGAACCAAGTCAACTATGGTCTACCAACTATGTCTCCAAAAAATCATAAATTTATTTAAGACCTACCTTGAGATCTTTGGAACAGTTCTGCGTCTTCAGTTTTTTGAAAACGGACATGCCGACGAAGAGGGAGAGATTTCCATCTGGGATGTAGGCCGTAGCGAGTTCGTGATCAACCCCGTAACGATGTTCGCAATCAAAGCCATGGGCGGCGTCAAGTGAAGGATTTGACCTGGACAAAATTGTTCAGTGCCTGGAAATATTTCTTATTGCGGGTGCGAGAGGTTCTTCAAGGTAGGTATGAACATGAAAAGCCTCTTTATTTTATTGTGAACGGTATGACACTACACTATTTGCGTGCTACCCAAACGTTATGGCAGTAATGTAGCGGAAAGCAGCATAGAAAACAGATGGATGAATATAAATTCGGCGAGGAGTGTATTCCGAGGTACAACGAATGAGGCAAGATTGGTGTTCGTTCAAAGCTTGGCCTGCAGAATGTAAATTTAGTGTGGATGGCGCATACGAAGAGGATAAGACACACCTTGGAGGATGTCACTTCCGCAGGGCTCCCAGTAGCTTTACTGTTCCCCAGGTCCCGGGCCAAGAGAGCCCACCCCCGCTCTACTGACTCCCCGGTGTATATCCCCGCGTCTGCCGGGTAACACCTGACAAGGACAGGACCAGTCGTATTGAATTGTGGTGAGGGAGGCCGATTTATCAGTGGGTACAGCGAATGTTGGGGCTTCGCCGCGCTGAAGGTCAGAGGTGGGGGACGGGCATGGTGGTAGATGGAGGAGGAGGAGGCTATATTTGGTAATAGGTAAGCTTGTGATTGACGGCGTGATCCCCCTCTTTCATCGCTATGTCGCAGCAATCCCAAACCTGTCCTCCAATTTATCGGCCATCTCATGGCGACGAGGATCACCAAAGGCATTCGGTGAACGCCAATTCTCGGTTCTACACCGGTAGGGGTCGGATTCCAGAGGGGGATATATACCGATGAGTACTGTCTTTTCGTCTTGATCTAGCGTGGACAATTGAGAAGTGATTTTGGACGGTTCATCGCCAGGCAGCAGATTGAAGGATTTTCGAAGGGCCAATGGAAGAGCGCCAAAACGTACCTGGAGGCCTGTGCGATATGGAAGCTCATGTGCGAGCGATATCATGATCATGGAGATGACAATGAGCCCCCGTCGCCGGTGGAATCTCCACCACCCTTCACTGACGCCTGGGCCTGCGCGGCGGCGCCATTCAAGGCATGGGTCCCTGCCTCCACCGGCCAAAACCGGCGTCTCCACTGGCCAAATTATCGCCCGCCCCTGCTCGTACGCGAGCCGCACCGCCCCCTGTGTCGGTCTCAACGGCTCAGGTTACCAGAGCCTCACCTGCGCCTGCTCGTGCGCGAGCTGCACCCCCCCCCTGTGTCGGTCTCAACGGCTCAGGTCACCAGAGCCCCGCCACAACCCCGCATCTCAGTCGTCTCGTCAAAACGGCACCCAGGCGAGGTGGACGATGGGGGGGATACTCTCTGGGGCATTGAGGGGTTCTGCTTCTGTTTGAGGATCGGTAAGTGTCTCCCGCTTTCTCGCGCTTTCACGATGACCATGCACTGACAGTCAATTTCAGGTACGATGTGGTGGATTATATTCACACAAACGACTTCCTTCGGCGCGTTTGCTGCAGAGTCGCGAGCGCCAAGTTTTGGACGCCTTCGTGACAAGTAGGACATACGGGATCGAGGACATGAATAATTAGGATTATAGACGCTGTTTTTGTATTTTCTCTCGGTGGATAAATCTATTTGGACTTCGACTTGAAATGAGTGAAACAGGGAAAGAATTTTATTTCTGTAGTACAGGTCATGGTCCAGGTACGAAAGGGAGGGGTACTGTGACCCGGATTGGGGATATCTCGTCGTCCGCCTCAGTCAGATCAGCGGCGTCTCTTCCCCACGAGGTGCTCGAATCCCAGCGACCTATGAACAGGCCGTTTGCCTTCCAAATCGTAATGGCGGGATCTTCAGGGAATTCCGGATGTGTGAACGGCGGGTGGACAAGCTCATGGATGTGCTTGAGCACCGCGACAAGGAGGTCATGAGCCGTCGATGCCTCCCCAGGTGCTGGGAGTTCCCCAGGTGGCGGGACCGGGAATGGGCGGGGATAGAAAAGGGAAGGTGGACGAGCTCATGAAGATGCTTGAGCCGCAGGTAGCGCCGGTGTCGAGCGCAAAGAATTTTGGTGTAGCGCAGCGGCACGTATTGGCGAAAAGCTAAGACACTGGTGAGCAAACAAAAAGGATAGATAGTATCTGAAGGTACTGACCGTTGTGCGCGCGCATGTAAGCCCATTCCCGCGGTCAATTCTTGGGCCGCGGATGGGAAGGACTCGGAGGACTCTCCCCCAACCGTTATCCACCCATTCCTGCTCGAGGCGGCGAAGGCTTGCGTCCCAGGTGGCGGCGCGTTCTCGGTCTGCTTCAGCAACAAGGTCAGACGCCCGGTTGGCAGACTGGTGAACAAGCTTCGGCAGGTCGCTGGAGGGAAGCGGCAAATCCAGTGGTGTCATGACGAATGAGGAAGGATTATTGTTACTTGTGTGACAGTGCTCTTGTGTGCTCCCTGGAAAATGACCTCAAAGGAACCTGCCAAAAAACGGGGAAAAACGTACCGACTGGGTTAGGACAGCGGTTGGAGTTCATGGAAGACTTCTATCCCACCTACTCCGACGCATCGAAACGCGGGAAGACGCGTGATATCTGGACGAAGGCATTTGTCCGTTATTGGGCGGACTTTCCATGGCGGCTGCCGTTGACTCAGGACCCCAATCCCGACGACCCCACCGACTACGGGCTAGCGCCACAGACCCCCGAGGAGGAGGCAGAGCGCAAGAAAGTCATAATCACTATAGAAGCCGTGAGTCGCGTCATATCGCGGTATAAAACTGCTTACCTGTTTTGTTTCTAGAAAATTAAGGGGTTGGTGCTCGCGCAAAAAAAACAGGGCGGGCCTGAAGAGCAACCCCTGGGCAGAATGGCTTACGCGCTTTCGCACCCCGGCGGGCCTGTCCCCAAGAAACGGGCCGACTTCCAGTATTATATGCGGCTTGACGAATACAAAGGAAAGGTGGCCGAACGGTTTGAGGCGATGAAGGGGGATGCACCAGCAGCAGAGCACATTCAATATCCGCGCACAGGCCGCGCGCGAGCTCCTTGCTCTAGAGACCCCAGAAGTGCAAAAAAAAATGAGGGAAGGGGCGGAAGCACTCCACGCGGCGGAGAATGGAATAAGCGCGAGGACGCGCTGGAGGGGCTTCCGGCACTTGATGAGGAAGATCTTGACGAGGTGAGTGAGTCTCACGGCTTCAGCAGGTGTCGTAGTCGAGTCCTAAATGTTTCCAGCAGCGCGCAGCCGCTTTTCGAGTCTGTGGGACCCTTATTGGCGGTCTGGCCAGCCACACCGGCTACGAGATCTCTATCTTCGCAGGACGGGTCAGAAAAGACAAGGGACGCATCGATATAGAGTCTGTGAGGTGAGCAGCATCTCCCAGGTCTCACATACAGGCCGATACTCATGATCTTGCAGTTTACTGCGGGCGTCACGGCAGAGACGCGGCGATGCTAGACTTCTCGAGGGCGGATGCCAACGTGTACGGCGAGGTGATGAAAATTTCAGTAGATTCGTTTGGAATGCTCGTAAGGGCTTGTTTCTATTATTTTCATGAATTGACACTGATGCGGGGACTTGTAGATGAATTCCGCGAGGGAGGGTCGGGAACGAAGGAAGGGACTACGCCATCGAGCTCGACGGTGGCCCCCCGTCACCTAGCCCAATGGCGCCGCCGGCGACTTTCTCCTCAGCGTCCCCGCCGCCGACCAATCCGACGGCGCCCATCCCCCCAAACCCCGCACCGTTGCAAGACTCCTTCTCTGACCCAGAGATTCGATCATACCTGGGACTGGATGACGGACCGGGTGACCCAAACGAATTCGACTTCCCGTCCCACCTGTTGCCCGGACCCGTCGCGGCACCGCTGATATTGGATGGCAGCAACAATAGCGCCCCGCCAATTGATGCGTACGGGGCTGGGTTCGCAGCCCCGCTTAGCAGCGACTTGTTAATGAAGCTGGACGCGATGCCAGCCGGCGCTCGCGCAGCTAAATTGGCCGAGTTGCAGGCCATGGATGCGGAGGGTTTGGCTCGCGAAAATACTATCGCGCGCAATCAGCTCATGATCGATGGCTTGGGACTGGGGAATGCCGAGAAGGAGACCTTGTGGGGTGGTGCAGACATGCCGCCTGCCACGAAACGCAAATCCGTAGGGGAGGGGCGAAAAAGTGGCCGTAAAAAAGCCAAGCAGAGGCTGGACCCAGTGCTACGAGAAAACCAGAGCGATAGCGGCGACGACAGTGACGCGGATGAGAGCCCAGCCCCACCTGCGAAACAGAAACCGGCTGGAAAGGCGAGAGAACCAAGAGCGGGGCAGTAGCGAAATCGAAGGCAGCAGGGAAAGAGAAGGACGCAAAGGCTTGGGCGGTGACAGCAAAGGAGCTGCTGATGAAGAAAGACTTCGGCGGCGGCTGGCCTGCACTCGTGGGCGTGTGGTGGAAGAGGGAGGAAAAAGTGGGCTTCGAAGGCACCGTGAGTAATGCCGTCTGTCATCGACGTCGCCGCGGATTTGGTAACACGACTAATTACGTTCTCGTTCTCGTCACTAGAAGCAAGGCCATCCAGCGAGGAAACGACCTACGGAGGTGAAGGACTGGATTGCAAGAGCCCGCAAGCACACACCGTTATAGCGAGCGCAGAGGCATTCGGGAAGGGGTGGTGGGTATGGTGGCTGGATATTAATCCAGCGTGGCGTGGGGAAGAGCGGCCAATGTCGCGTGAAACAGGGGAATGGGATTGCCTGGATCTGTACGGTCCGAATGGCTTTCTCAATGTGTTGATCGCGCTGAAATGGTGGCGCGACGCGATGGACGAGGCATCGCCCGATTGGGACGAGGCAATTGCCGACGTCACGTGGGTGCTTCGAGAAATGGAAAGGTACGTCTCTCCCATCCTCACCCATCGTCCACCAGCCTTCAAATTCGCCACAGGGACTCCTCAGACGAGCCAGCATGCCTCCCGCTAGTTCCACCGCCCCTGCCGGATCGCAGCCGACCCTGCAGGCCGATTCCCCACTGCTGCCGGCTACGGACGTAGAATCGCGCCAGGTGGTGCCAGGACCAAGTGAAACAAGGCGGGCAGGTCGGAGGCCCACAGCTAAGAAGCCCAGCACCACAGATCCAGTGCCGCCGCGGGCGGGGAGCCCCAATACGGATATTTTGATACCAGCGCAAAATCGATCCCAGGCCCGTGATTGCGAGGATGGGAACGAAGGGCTGTCGCCAGAGGAGCTGTGGGAGCTGCAAAATGACCCAGAAGCCGCGCTTTGAGCAGCTGGGGGCGGGGTGCGGAATGGGAGCGGAACGCGCGGTACGAAAAGAGGTGGGAAAACGGCCGCGGGTAAGCGGATTTACCGCAGGTAGCAAGCAGGGTATATACGAAACCTGTAATCAGTTAAATCGCGCCCCGAAAATGCGTGAAAAGCGCCCAAAAAAACGATTTTTCGCCCCCCGAAATGGACGGGCACGGGCACGTGCCCGCCATATCAGATTTCAAAGTCCGACAAGTCAGGAATCACCATCAGCGATCAATGTGAACAATGCCGAGTGCCATCAGGATGGCCGAACAGTGATATATGTAAGCCTCGGGGCTGTCTGGGGCCTGCCCAAAGATTTTGAATAAGGTCTGCAGGCACACCCCGGGATATTTTGCAAAGTCCTGAGTATAGAGCTGGTTAATAAGCAATCGCGACTGGGTGGGTAGAGACAAAGAAAGAGGGACTTCCGCTCATTCGAAAGCCGAGTATACGGCTCAAGATGGTTGGCGGCACGGGCGTGGTCAACAACCGAAAAGTTGTGGCTGCAGTGGGACAGGCGTCCCTTCTCGCAGTGCTCGCAAAGGGAGCGCGGAGCACCGTGATCACACTCGCGGTCGCGGAGGATGCAATTGGAGCATCCCGCGTCGAACTAAAGGGAGAAAAGACTGAGATTGAGTAATCGCGATTGCTCAAAAAACTCACCACCAGAGGTTCGCGACGTTGGCTAGTGAGAGTCTCCGCAGCCAAAGAGACCGTATCCATCAATGGGACCGGTTGGGGAGGGACGTAGGGGGGCAGCTCGGCCTTCTTGCTCTTCCCACGGGTCTTGCGCAGGGGATGGGGAAGGTAGTTGAGATGTCAGGGAGCGCGGGTGTCTCGACTTGCGCCTTACCCTTGCCTTTACTCTTCCCCGGAGTCTTGCTCTTGGGAAGAGCAGGAGCAGTCCGTCTGCGTTTGGCAGGGCGCGGTGGTGCCTCCTCTTCCTCC
>JARKIC010002621.1:0-54374 GCA_029378375.1 Mycena olivaceomarginata
GTTTCCCTTACAGTTTTCAGGGCGAGACTAGCCAATGGACGTTCTAATTCCTTAGAACGTCCACCCGTTTCTCTGTGGTTCGCCCAACAGCTACCAGGAACCAGTACTGTTGCATAGAAACAACAGTTTCAGCAATGAGCACGATCAGAAACACGCAAAATTACGTGTATCTAACCATGGCCCAATCACTGGCTTATCAACGGCAGAGCTTCCGTCTTGTCAGGGTGAAGGAAAGTCACTAGTGCAACCTGCAGCTGGGTTCTCGAAGAGAACACCCTTGTTTTATATGTGGAGGTCTAGGACCAAACACGAAATCCCCAACTTCATCACTCGATGTTCCAGAGTCAACAGTCTACTGATTCCAATATAAAGACTACTACAAGTGAATTTTGGTATCACCCTCCAATAGCAGCCTGAGTCCACTAGCACCAGCTTCGTCCAAAGTCTGGCGTAATGTTCTTAGACCCTAGTCTGTCCTGCGCTCCCTTTTATACTACTAGGTTCGAGTTACATTTGAAAAGAGAGCTGAATATACAATAAGCAATATTAGATAATAAGAAATACGGTCAGCCATGAGACGACTGCTGTTGGTTTTGGGACTGGTTTGGTATATGCCAGGTCAGCCTTGCTGACCGGCTGTGTTCAACATGGGATATCAACTGATCCTCAGCCCTCCGTCTATGCGACGAAGTACTACTTCCGGACCAACCGCGATGTAGCTGGTGGTCTAGGTCATCTCTACTCTGTCAGAGTGTCGATCTATCACATCTAGATGATGCAGTGTTGCAACCAGCATCAGATGGTTATAGTTCATTAGTCAGGACGTCGATCAGACCTCTGGTCATCGGTACAGTCTGTTCAATTGTCCCTAGCTCCGTTCCAATAGCCTGCTTGTTATTCCGTTCGTCCTAGCTGCCCAGATCAGGCACTAGCCTCATGTTGCTTCATCTCTTATGTCATGGTATGTCTTTGTCCAAGTCCTAGCCGGTTGCTAGTCAGATTGTTCCTCCTATTACTGTCCTAGTCTCTTGTCTATAGATTAGATAGTATCACCGGATCCTGTGCCGAGCTTCCTAGCTCAAGGCATTGATAGGGCACATACCAAAACATGCATGAAAACACCAGTTTTTATTTCATTTTGAACCTATTAGTGGGCAGAAGTGAGGCATTAGATTATAAGCATACACCCTCCCTGGGGTGGTAGGCTACACTATTGATGGCCGAAAGTCAGTGTAACAAATCAACTATGAAGGATGAGTAGACTTGACAAGGCAGCCCAAAAGGCTGTTACCTCCTGACTATGATATTCTACACTGAGCTATAGACAGTGATTGATGTGCTCAGAACCTATATAAGAAACACACAAATAACCCCACTTGACTCGAGAGCGGCACAGAAACAGTCCAGAGACTGTTCAACAACCAACAAACAAATCAAACAGCAATATCTGCACGTTTCCAGAGATCCCGACGAGTTACAGCCCCTAGTACAGGGCCTTGTAAAGGTTGTAGGGAGAGGTTTCGTATCTCAAGAGATAGAGCAAACTGCGTAGAACGTGTTTCTAGACACAGTGGAAACATGTTTCCCACAAACAAGTAGATTTATAGCTTCGCAGTGTGTGTGTGTGTGTCCAAGCGACAGAGAAACAAGTTTAAAGTAGTCCGTAGACTCAAGTAAGGCCCCTAGTTTATAGGCCAAGAGTGTTCACAGAGCTTTCCCTAAAAGGTACTTTCTGAGCAGCGCACAGCAGTCACGTTTCCAAAGTTTTCCCTGACAGTACTTTCTGAAACCCGCTCCGCAAACAACAACAAAATTCTTTCAACAGAGTCCCAGTTCAACAGATTCAGAGTTCAACAGTTTCCAGGCAGAGCCCAAGTGCGTTTCCAGAATAATATATGATTCAGAAACAATTAAGATTTCGACTAATATGCTACTCTATAGAGTGTGTTCGGAGGATCCCAGATCAACCCAATGCGCAAGCGTATAGCCTACTAGTTCGGGGGAAGATGCTGTGTCCACCGTAGTAGAACACCCTCGGATACTTATACAACCACCAAGACATTACAAAGCCCAAAACACAATCCCAATGAGTCAAAGTCCGTTTATCCGCCTCTTTAACCGCATTTCCGTCGGTTGTTCTTCCGAGTGTCGCCTCCCATTGGTTCCCAACTGTGAGCACATCATGTTCCTTGCCAATTACGAGGCAGGAACCCATCAGCAGCACCCCTGTATTGTTCAGAGGGTGTGTCGATCACCGATAGATCGGCACTGCACTCATTCAACCTGTTTCTGCTTCAACTCAGCTCTCCCCTCCGTTACAAGTGTGGAACTTGATAATACTCTTTTGTAGGTTTCGGTAGATACCTGTTTCTGTGGTGTTTCCCAGAAAGGGTTCTTGAGAAAGAACCTTGGAACACCTTTAGAGTTGTGATCCGGATCCTCGGAATAGCCGACCACCTGTTTCGGTATATCTGCATTCAATGGAAACCGGCAACTCTAGCAATCAAAACACTCGTGACCCAGCGCGTCTCCTTAGTGTCTCAACACAACACAATACATTGTCCAACTCCCGTCCCTTTGACCTGTTTCCATTGTTTAAGTGGATGTTGGAAACAAGTCAAACAAAGTTCCTTGACTTGTTAATTGGCTACACATTCCCTTACGGTTTTCAGGGCGAGACTGGCCAATGGACGTTCTAATTCCTTAGAATGTTCACCCATTTCTCTGTGGTTCGCCCAACAGCTACCAGGAATCAGTACTGTGCATAGAAACAACAGTTTCAGCAATGAGCACAATCAGAAACACGCAAAATTACGTGTATCTAACTATGGCCCAATTACTGGCTTATCAACGGTGGCGGTAAACCATTATCTTATGCGCTGGAGGTGAAACATCAGGGAACTACTCAGAATTATTGACTTGCCGCTTCAACGGCCTTTGAATATCTGATGACTATTAAACAAGATATACGAAGTCAGGATTGGTACAACCACATCAGGGCCGGCAGAGATATAGTGCTGCTTGATTTTGTGTACAAGTCCAACTGATTAGATTGGGATGAAGACACGTTACTGAGTTGACCATCACGTGTGGTTACTCAGGCAGATCTGACCATTAGAAAGATGCAGGCATCGCACCAAGGATTGGCTGATATGATTGATGAGGATCAACACTACAGAATAGTGCTGCGCTATATTTCTCTGGTCACTATACTGGTCCGTCAGTATGGCGCCGCGCTATATTGTCAATCTGCTTGATATTTACTATGAGTTCCACTGAGCTTGTGAAGTGTGGGGACTGATACAGAAATTGAATAGGAGTTGACTAAGACTGACTTGACCAGTCAGTAATGACCAAGACTGACTTGCTCAGTCAGAAAGATGGAAACCAAGACAACTAAGCACACCTTATGGTGGTGCTAGAGAAATACATGTGGACTAGCCCCGGTAGCAGGTCATAATACCCATGGTTGAGAATGCCTTCTATGCGATTGGCCATTCACTACTCGGGCTCCCACCCTTTACTGTTCCTATTCATTCTGTCTATCTCCTTTACTTCTCTCTAAAATGTATAAAAGCCAGCTGTGTACTCTGTATTAGCCAGTAAACTATCCCCCAGATATACGGGCAATATAGTAGACTCTAGATTTTTTGGAAAGATATCAGAGATTTGAAGATGCACAGATAAAGATTGTAAGACATGGGACATTGACGGGACAATACCATTGCCCAGATATAAGTGTTATGCATTCAACCTTGGTGAAGAGACCCGCTAGACTTAGTTCTCATGCAATTCAATTGTGAAGAGCCAGTTTAGAACGTAAACTCACGCCTCGAACTAGAGTGGCCGCCAGTAGTGTAAGTGTGAGCACACTAGCCCCGCCCTCACCATCTGCATAATTGCACCTGCTTGTTGATTGCCGCCATTCTTGCAAGAGAGTTATGAGTCAAGTGTTTGTCTGCCAAAAGTCTGCCTACCTATTCTGCTTCTTGGCTAGCTGCCAGTTAGTGCTAGGGTCTGACGCTCACAAGGAAACTGAAGACTTTGGACAAGTCAAGGGTTTATTTGAGTCTTGATATACTGTTGGTGTGAAGTCCCTGCTACCCCTGCATAACCGTGCTTAGACCACATAGTTTGCTATTGAAACAAAGCTTTATTCCTCCATTGCACACCCTCTTGATGGGTGATATGTACCCTACCTCCCCGAACACACACACACGAATATTAGGATTAGGATTAGTGATTTGTTTGGGTTTTGGTTGGTTTGAGTAGAGTGACTAGTTCGCTTTTCTCACTAGTCAATCCATTAGATTACACGGCCACATCCTAGTGCACCGTTTCAGCATTATCCCCTAGGGGCACCTCCATTGTAGATATCTGTCTGCTAGACTACTGCTAGCTCCTTCACAATTCATCTCCAGACTACTAGAGTCTCTTAGGTCATGTCTCATGAATGTTTAGGCAGTGGTTTAATCCCTGGTTGTTTGTACACTCGACTAGCAGCTAGCGCGTCACACTAGTGTAGCCTCGTGCTACAGTCAGCAGCTAGGGCTCGCTCTGACTCTCCTTTATATCACCTAACAAGTGGTCTGTGTACTAGCTAGGATGCTAGTAACAACAGAAATGCTAGTTGCTTCCCATTGTATAAATACTGGTCATAGGAAATCGCCCCTAGATGCAGTGCATTCATGTTATGCCGTTTCACCGGGACTTCCATATATGGTCTCCTCAAAGATTACATGTTTGATGTGTGGTATTTCCCCAGAACTTGATGCATTATCTTGAGCTTATGTGGTGGTTGAAGTGGGCCCACTTACTGAGGACGTCAACCACGACCATGACTGTGTTGAACCCATGCGCTCCTGGAAGCTCCATAATGAAGTCCACCGAGATGGTGTCCCAGTGCTCATCTGGAATCTCAGTCAGATGAAGCTCACCTTGGGGAAGCTGCCGGAGCACCTTCATTCAGTTGCACACATTCTGTCCCTAGCTCAGGTCGGATTAATCAAACCATGTCTCTACGTGAAGTTGGATTAATCCGGATTAAGCGGATTAAGCAGGGGTACTGGGCAGCATAATAGTGCATTGAATACTATCCATAGCTATCTACTAACTACTTAAGTGGATTAAACCATCTGCGCGGATTGAGCCGGTGACGAATAGTAAGCGGATTAAGCAGAACCCGTGGATTAAACGGAATTAAGCAAATAAGCGGATTAAGCTAGGTAATCGGATTAAACCAGCGACGCGGATTAAGCCGTATAATTTTAAGCCAAGAAAAAAAACTTCGAACCATCCACCCGATTAATCCACTACGCCCAATGCCTGATTAAGAAGGAGCACACGTGGTATTAACCTCCTTTAGGCTTCCACCACGTAAATGCGACAAGCCGGTATCCATGCACCGTTGTGCAGAGGGCCCCAGTCTCCGAGTATAACGACCGCCACCGTAGTCATAATCACCACCCCGCAGTTACTAGGGCCTGTGATAATATGTTAAGCCGCAACCGTGTACTGAGCAAATCTACCGCCCAGTCAGACTTGAGCATTGATCATGGATGCCTCGCTTACTCTGGATTCTCGTTGCCGTTTGCCGTTGCCGTTGCCGTTGCCAGTCGTCATCGTCGTCTGTTGCCCATGCGTGCTCCTGATCATCCTCTTCTGACGACTCTTCCTCTGTCTCCACCATCTGCTTATTTGCCTCCTCTTTCTTCGCCGCTTCCAATACAGCATCCAGCATCTCCTGGTGCCTGCTCCGCCTTTGCATCACAAAATCCACCAAGTCTAGGTCGTCCTCCACGATGGCCCCATACTTCGGACCAAGGGTTTGGTGCGCTGGCAGCAACAGCCGACCCTCCGACTCGCGCTTCGAGAACATATCTGCCTTCTGCTTGGCGTAAGCGATGTGGCCGATGTCCTCCGGATTTTGCGTCTCTGCAAGTCGTGTCCACGTCTCCCTGTACATTGCAAAACTTCGAATCGTTGTCCGCCAATCCGCCAACAGGATTTCCACCTGCTCTCTCCACCGCTCCATCTCCGCCTCCGCACGAAACCATTGGATAGTATCCCCTGTCCCATGGGTCACAATTGGCTCGTCGCGCGTGGACTGAGTACATACCTTCGTCCATCCACCTGCGTAGCTCCTCTTGATCCATTTTCCCGACCTTGAATGTCCACAGCCACCCTTCCTTGCGGTGCGGCTTTTTCGTTCGAGAGCCCGAGACTCGGGGCTTAACAGCGGAGCCTAACGCTACTGCTGTTCGCTGCCCGCCCCTCCGATGCGGCATCACCGTACCGGCTGGCCGCAACGACCCTTCTCCCGAGATCTTCGACGTCGGTGCTGTGGCCACTCCGACCGAGCGCGAACCAACCGAGATTTGCACCCTGTCCCCAGACTGCTCCGTCGGTTAAAGCGGAGTCCCCTAGCTGGCGCCGCAACGACCGAGACTTGAGGGCCGTATCTGCGACTGTGAGCACTGAAACTCCTCTTCTCTCGCGCGCCCAAGCCTGATCAAAGCCTTCGCTGCGACGTTGTATCTAGCGATGTGTAGGTCGCGTCGCCTTTCCGTATCGTTGATTTGCTTCTGGGAGATGGTGTTTTTGTATACTCCGCTGTCGTGTTTCCTCTTCCGGTCTCTCAAGGCCACCAAAGTCTGCACCACCAGCTTGACGCTCATTAGGCGTCCTCTACTGCCCCTTCGCGCAGATCGCCTTCCTCTTTCTCGAAAGCGAGAGATTCAGCGCCAGGCGATCCTCAGCCGAGAAGTCGGATGGCAATCCCAACATTTCCTTGTGGATCGGACGCGCCGCTAGTTGGTTTAGACGAGCCTTCCACAGCAGGTGTCAAGGATTTCTGCAATTTCCGCCACTCCGCGATGGAGTTTTGGATTGTGTCCTGCAGAGTCTCGAACCTCCTTCTGCAACGCCTGCGTGAAGTGTGTGCTCTTTTGAGGCGACCAACTTTTCAAGCTTAATCTTTTTAAAGACGTCAGTCTTGCACGTTAGGTCCCTTCCAACAATCAACGTACTGCTCCGCTTTATAAGAATCCCCTCGTTTAAAAAAGCGGCGACCTTGTTACGCGGAGCGAAGCCATTTGGGATGGCTGACTCGTCAGCCAGCATGTCTCATAGATAGCCAGCTGTGTAGGGACTAAATGGATGCGTTTAGCTCATTCTCCTCGCGAGTGCTTTCGTTTTGGTACCTTTGGTTTGCGCGTGTCTGTAGACGCTCTTGACATATTTCCGATTCTTCAGGTCCGGTTTCCGGCTGTGGCCTAGCCAGTTTTCGCGGATGATTCGGCTGGCATGGGTAGCGGAGAGAACGAGAAAGTTGGTGTGATGCTTTTCGAACGCCACGTCCGCCTTGCGGAGCTGTGGCGAGCACAATGCGACTACAGGACCTTGTCAGAAATATAACGCTCTGGAAATAAAACGTGCTCACAAGACTTGGCCATCTTCTTGAAATTCCAGTCGTTGTGGTTGAGGGTGATGACATCTTGACGACGGCCACCGTTCATTTGGGTGACCTGTGTGCCAATTTGGTTTAACTCCGGCCAATAGTGCTCGAGCCGTTTTCTCCGTAAAAATGCCCTGTCGCCATCATATACGACGTGGCGAACTTGTACATGCAATCTTCCTGGTGCCCTGGATATGAAGCGCGGGCACAGCCCATCGCAGTTTCTTCACGATGGGAACCAGGTCCCTCAAATTCTCGTTCTTCTTGAATCTCTCCACTATATTCACAGAGTATTGGCACGCCGCATCGTACGACATCACGCGGTCAATGGCATCGGCGGCAATGGCATCGTCGTCAATGTTGTCGTTGTCGTCAACGAATGAGAACGTCACTTCGCCTCTATGACATTCTGAGAGCTTTTGGCGAATAGCGATAGCCAAAGCGAGGTCCACATTGGCGTAGCTGTATTCCCATGAGCCGGTGCCGCCTCAAATCATGTAGGTTCGCCTCTTAACCGTTCTCCGAACTGCAGATCTACTGAGGCTTGGACGAATACGTGGCTGCATTGCACATTGACAATGCCGGGTGATCTCCATGTTTTTTGAATTTCTTTTTATCTTGGTTGTTGACCGCCTTCAGATAGTTACACGTCGATTTCTAATTTGTCAAAGACGTTAGCGAACCAGAACAC
Organism: Mycena olivaceomarginata; assembly: GCA_029378375.1. Classification (NCBI taxonomy): domain Eukaryota; kingdom Fungi; phylum Basidiomycota; class Agaricomycetes; order Agaricales; family Mycenaceae; genus Mycena; species Mycena olivaceomarginata. Next base: position 8,148 of record JARKIC010002621.1, read on the forward strand.
CTACCAAACCACAGCTTCTTACCTCAACTGTTGCCGGCGCCTTTGCAAGCTGCTCCTTTAGAATGGCGTCGGTTGGGAAAAAACCGCTTCCCTTGTAAAGGGAATAGGACTTCGGATCGCTGTTTTTCGTGGACATGGTGCAGTGGAAGTTGCCGTCCAGCGTGCTGCGTTGTTGCTTTAAGTGTCTGGGTGCGTTCGTCAGATTCAAGAGGATATACTCTTCTGTCAACGCGCACCTCAGCTCTGGCGGCAATTGGATCGGGAGCTTTGGGTCCATATTGAAATCCGGTTCGGGACACGATGGGCAGTACAATACGGTGTTTCCCATGGGACGATGAACCAGGAGCTTGTCAATCCCATGTTCCTGACCCGAACGTATCCTCGTTGTAAGAACCCCCCACCAATGGCTGCAGCGTAGGAAGTTTTCGTACATGTCCTGGAAGATCATCAGAGCTGCACCCTGTAACACAGAGAGCAGGACCCACCGTACAGAGGCAGTAAATGCGTTATCGGTCAGACGGCGCAACGAGCCACAATAATCCATTGCTGCGACCTTGGATTCCAAGTGGTGAATTTGGAACTGTTTCAGCGCGTTAAACGTGATAGCGCTCTCGATGTCCTTGAAGGTGCACGGGAATAGTCGCGCATTCAAGAGCTGCCAGCCTGTCGCCGAGGCCGTCTTCGCCTTGGATCACTTCACCGCAGAAGCTGATGTCGAGTCTCTGGACGCCAGTCTCTGCGGTGACCACAAACGGCACAGACGCTAAACGATTTTTGCAAACCGTCCCCATGTGGCCCAGCTCCAAGGGATAGCCGAGCGCAGTCAGATTGTGGCGTCGTAAAAAACCAGCTTGGTGGTCCCAAACTTCTGCCCAGTGGAAAGGATTGGTGCGATGCGCCTCCGCGAAACAGAGTTTGCATGATGCGGCGTACAGCGTGCAATTGTGGCATTGTACCTCGCAAAGCGCTTGTTTCTCGACTGGATGACCGCGCCATTGTCGACGATATCCTTGAGTTCTTTCCGGCCGCAAGGACATGGCTGTCCCATGGCAGGATCGGCTTCGTTGACCGTCAAAATTTTGCGCGACAGATAAGCCATCTGTTCCTCGAATTCAGCCGTTAACTTCGCCGTCTGTGCAAGAGTTTAGTCGAGTTTTTTGAACGAGAAACCAATACACACCTGTGTCTGGCGTAGTTTTGTCTGATCGACTTGTGGTTTCTTTTTCGGCCTCGAGTTCGACTCCAAGACAAGGGGGAGGTTCGGAGGGTCGGCGAGTTTGATCCTCTTGTATGTCACTCCGTCCGCATGAGTACGAACATCCACCACCTGGTCGGATCGCAGCTGGCGCGCGGTTTCGACGTGAGTGTTTCTCGCTATTAGTTCACCCTTTCGCTTTCCCACCCGTGGACCAAAGCCGGTATAAGCTGGGGTCTTGCTGCTGGACGCCATGAAGGTTCTGCTTGCTTGCTGTGGCATCACGTGTGCGGCTTCAAGAACAATAAACGGGCTTGGCGATCGTCAGTCAGAGCAGTCAGAGTGGATTGCAAACGCTGATGATCACTACTTACAGAGTTGCGAAGACGAACAGCGCGAATTGCCCGCGCCGTGCGTTGGGCTTCTCATTCGCCTTCTCAAAATCAGTCAGCATGCGCCGCGGTAAAATTCGCCTCATTCACCGACTCACAAGACAGTGAAGTAGAAGAAACCACGTTCAAAGCCAGGGTGAAAGTGGTGGTAACGCCGATGCTAATATGAAGTTAAGCAAGAGTGATGTGCAGTTAATGCTCGGCCAAACGACTTGCAGTCAGCTCATGGTGTCGCAGAAGTCATTTCCGGGGATCGGAGTACCGCAAAATTCGTGTTGGCTTGTGCGCAGGACATGGTACTAACGACGGCCATTTTTCGAGTAATGTAAAGCTGGAGATGTATCAGCAAGCGAAAATACGAAGGGGAAAATAAAGACACGTACCAAAAGACGTGCACATCCGCCGCGCGTCCACACCGTCGCGGACGACGACAGTGGACAGCTACATTTATTGTTAGTTAGAAAGATGTCAGGAGCACAATGGAAGCGGGCGTGCCTTTCAGCTCAAAACGTGACTAGCCGATTGGATTTGCTCGCAAAAAACGTAGCGTACCGGGGTTGACATGCAGTCAAACCCTGGTAGGTGCCCGACATAAAGTCTAAGGCTAGGTGGATTGCTCGGATGCCCGACATGGTCGGGCTCGTCTGGAGGCGCTCGTCGGCTCGCCTGGTGGCAATTGGTGGTAGCAGTGTCCGAGACTTGAGGCCGTTTGTGGGCGGGTGAAAGCAGAGTCGGGTTGACATGCAGTCAAACCCTGGTAGGTGCCCGACATAAAGTCTAAGGCTAAGTGGATGCGCGAATGCCCGACATGAAGTCTAAGGCGCTCGTGGTGGCAAATGGTGGGATTTGAGGCGGTTTGAGTGCGGTTTCATGGCGGTTGCGGTTTGAGAGCGGTTGGAAGTCGCTGTGGGAGTTGAGCGAGCCATTCGTTGGGTGGTGGTGGTGGTGGTGATCGAGACTTAGACTCTCGCAAGCGAAAGTGTAGTCACGTGGACATCAGTCGCGCTCACGTGGGATCAGTCGCGCTCATTTCGAACAGAAGGATCTTTCATTAAATCCAATATCACGCAAAATTTCAGACTTCATAGCATTGCATATTATTCGTACAAATTTATCGTTTAACTCCACGCTCTACCAACAAGATCTAACACTGAGGGCAGATCGCTGTCGCTGTCGGACTCGTCGCTGTCGAAGATTTCGACGGAGGCAGTGGACGAGATCACAATGACTGACTGGGGGACATTGACTTCGTCCCGGTCGGAGTTGGAGGAGATGGAGATAACAGATCCTGGAGAACCGGGATCGTTGACCTTCTCTTCCACGTCGTGGGCTTCCTCATCCTGCATGACGTCTCCCACATTGGCGGTGGACGATCCAGGGGCTTCGGCTTCCGCAACAGGCTGCACTGGGTTCACCTTCTGCTTCTTCGCTGGTACCGACTCTCCTGCTCAGATATCGCCTTACGCTTGCAGCCACCGGGAGTGTAATCCGGTTCACTTCCCCACTCACTTGGAGGAGAAGAACCCGGAAATGGAGATCCGACGTCCGAGGGGTGAAGCGATTCGTGCTCATTGACTAATTCGTATGTCAGAACCGTTATGTTTCCAAACCAAAATGCAGCGTACCGTTGCGCTTAAATTCCTGTTCGCGAGCAGATATTTTAGCCCTTGCCTTCCATGTTTCCAGATCAGGGCATTGAGCCGGCGTTAAGCCGTCCTTCTGCAAAATCAGAATGCGGCCGCGCTCGCTGATGTCTACGCCCGTGTTGCTGAATTTGTCGTATCCAGCGTCGGCCGGCGAGTAGATAAAAAAACCCTTCCAGGAGGTGAAAGAGGCAGGGGGCGGATAATCCGAGCGTTTGACGGCCTTCAGGTTGGGGATCCGCCACTTCTGATGGGTGGGCTGGTGGTCGGCTATGGCGTATGTGATCGCACGCACACGCAAATCTATCAAGACTTTTAGTCGTAGTAAGAAGTACGTGAAACGAGTCTCACCGTTCTCTTCTTGACCGAATGGGTAACCTTTCGGATGCACAGTGGGGAGTAGACGAAAATTTGGCACGCCTTTGGTGAAAAGTTGTGAGCGAATGAGGAATGGAAACGCAAAGCATGGGCACCCACCGGCTCGTACTGGGATTCTGGATCTTCGGCGATTTGGTATGGAAGAAATGAAGTGTTGATATCCTCCAGAATCTTTCGGGCTTTGTTAAGCTTCCGATCTGCAACTGGATTCAATAGCTGAATGGGATGGATAGTCGCACACGACAGCTACCGATGTGATTATGCACGGCCTGGGGCAGCAGCGGCTGCTGCTCCAGAGCCACTCCCACAGACGCCAAGGACAACTCCAGTTGCTCAGCGTCCTGAAGCAATTTATTCGTGGCTGCGTTGAGGACTTGAAAGGCGTCCATACGCTGCTGGGGAAAGCGATGCTGCGGGGAGGAATCGATGATTTGGACGAGCAATTCTTCGGCGCCAGAGAGGTCCTCGCTCATCATGGGAATAGAGACGCTGTGTGTGGGGACTAGAACGAGAGAAGTTCGCCTTTTGAGGCGGAGGATGAAGCATCAAAGCGTAGCAGGACCTTTGCGTGGACCCTCGTTTTTGTTACGTCGTTTCCACAGCTTGCGCTGGGTCCATAGACCGCCGGCAGGAAGTTCAGACTGACTTGAAGTCAGGTCTGGCCGACTTGAAGTCAGGCCGCGCCGACATGAAGTCAAGCGTATGTGCCGAAGACGAGAAGTAAAGTTAACTGCCAGAAAAGGCATCGTCACAGTTACGGTCACACGCTTTGATCTCAACTCGACGCTTGGACTCAACTTGGACTTGGCTTGGACGGCTGACTTCATGCCGCCGGGACCGACCTCATGGCGCTAGGACTGACTTTATGTCGTCTGCGCGGTTAACTGCCCAAAAATATTGAAATTCAGCCCAACCCCAGCAGCGTTCCTCCAGTCCACTGTTCATCTCTTGTGAATAATGTGCCGTTACGCGCTTTGGCCCTCCGTTGCGTCTTTCTTCCCTTGTGCAATTGCAACCTGGCAACTGGCTGTGATGCTGATCGCCCATCGAGCAAGAACAAACGAATCCCTGATTGCGAGGCGTTGGAGCATTAAACATTTTCGAAGTTTTCGACCTTCTGGGTCAAGTGCTCGAAAAGTTCAAGCACAACCCTAAAATATTGTGAAATCTTCAGTTTACCTTTCATCTGGCGAACCAAACCAGAATACTCAATGAAAACAAGTTCATACAATTTATACAATTCACGTTTCAACTGTGAAGCCGAATATTGCGACGCTGAACAGGATGGGTGTTCGAATTTTGGAAGAAAACGCAATTCATATTTAACGCTCGAGCAGAATGACAAAGAGAAATGGAGCGTTTGGCAAGAAAGACAGGTTGTGCACACGCACCGAGCTTGAAGGGGTTTGTTTCTGGATTCTTGAGACGTAAAAAAGACCTAGGACGAGGTATGTAAGCAAACGTGCCCAAAGGGGCCAACGGGAAACACCAAAGCGCGGCGGTCATGTTTTTAATTGCGACAGGTCCTTCTGAAATTAGCGTTGAGTTTGGTTCAGCTCAGAGTAGGAGGGGACTGACCGAGTTAATGTCGTGCCATAAGAAGAACCAGGTTTCGATCGCCGCCCGCGAGATTCCTGCACTGACACGCCAGATAAGAACATGAGACGCAGGGGTGCACAATGCCAGACTCACACCAAGACGCAGGTCAATCTTTGCATTCCTAGCCATCCGTCAAGTCTGAATACATTTAGTTATTCGATGCAGTATCTGGAAATGGGGTCAGAGTCGCGCAAATAGACGATGAGTTGATCTCAAGACGAACCTATAGCCTCTTGCCCGAGCGAACGCAATGCCGCCTCGACAACCCACTCTGCACCCCTCGAGTTCGCCCGCCGCCTCGTAACAAGAATACTCGTGGTGTGTCGTTTTGGCACGCGGAAAGAAAAGGCTGAATCTTGGCGCCCACGATCTCGAATTGCAAGTGGATGATCCGTTCTGTTCGACTGTGACACGGTTAATTCGGAGAGCCAAACCAAACTTACCCGTCGCCTTTGCATACTCCGTTGGATAGCAAGAGATCCATAATATCCCGGACCACACTTGCTGTATTGTCCTATACGGCGCTCCAGGTTGTCCGTCCGCCCCACCTTGACGATGACTCTCACACCGTCGCTGTTGTCGAGAAGGTCGGATGTGGATATAGAGGAGTCCGAATTTATCCTTGTAGGCGTTGTACATCTGATGAATGAGAATTTTGATCCTCCCGAGGTAGGGAGCGGCTGTGAATATATAATTCGTCCCACCCAGACATACAGTGAGCGAAAGAAAAATCAACTTACATGTATCCGCAGTATGCGTTGATGAACGTCTTCGGCAGCGGTCGCTGCAGAAGTCGAGTAGACGGCTCCACTTCTGGTTACGGGCCTCGAGTCCGAAGGACGTTAGCCAGGTATAAGCGCGGTAAACTCGAAGTAACTCACATTGTGGTAGTGAAAGAACAGTTGAAAAGCTTATTCGAGGTCGAATTCGGGATTTAAATAGACCGGGCCGGCGGCCCGGGGGCATCCGGACGGAACCAATACTCACAAGTCGAGCGAAGGTAGGTGAAAGCTTGTGCACATTCCTGACCCTCGGCTCGCCCCACGAAGGCGTCTCCAGCCACCGCCCGCACCCGCATCACCCTCGCCATCTTCATCGTCGAGAAGCGCCGCCATTGCAGACGACTCAATCCGCGCCAGAAGGTGAAGATGCACGGATGACCAGCCAAAAGCGCAAGTGGATGACCCGCGTGACTTGCCCGCTGGCGCGGACAACGCCCGCCCTCCTCGCGCCACACACCTCGCGCACCCGCTGCCCGGGCGCCAACTTTCCTCATGGCCTCGAATCACATGGGACCCACTCGATGCGGGACTGTCGGTACGTCTTCACTGGCATTCGCATTCACTCAATACTCTAACTTACATTCCTGTAAACCCCGTTAGCGCGGAATCAGAATGAGGGAGAACAAGGTGTACCTGTGTGAATACAACTAAGTACGTAGTCACTGAATATATCCTTTTCTTTTCTTCTCCACACCTGTCCCAACTCGCTCGACCATCCAATCTCCTCCAAGACGCGCCCAGTACCGCTTCCGCTTGCAAGACACTCTCAATACGATGCCAAGTCAGCGTACACGCAGAACAACACTGAACGAGTTGGCGGATATACTTCGAGCGATCCCGCCGCGCGGAACGTGTTTCGCAGTAAGAACAATGTCTCCCTTTGCGCAAGTCTGACGAGTCGAAGAAACACAGGGAAACAGGGACTTACAGCTGCACATAGGTCATTTTCGCCGCCAGCACGAAGTATTCGCTGACCTGACTACAAGTCGGTCGTAAGAGCATGCCAGAGAGATCCTGGGGCAAGAAAAACAGGGATGGCAGAGCGTACGCACCGTCTTGTCGATCCACTCCGCGTAAGAGCATGCCAGAGTGATCCTGGGGCAAGAAAAACAGGGATGGCAGAGCGTACGCACCGTCTTGTCGATCCACTCCGTGATTTGAATGTCCACGCGGCCTCGCTTGTCCTAGGCAGCGGCGGCTTGTTATATAGCGTTGCAACAGTAGAGTTGTATTTTCGAGTACGATTTTCAGTGAAGAAGAGAGAACACAAGGACGAGTTTCGTGGGATGAGTCGGATTGAATACCAGCCGTGGAATATTGTTTTAATGCTCGAGTTACGGCCGACTTGTAAGTCAGGCAAGCCAACTTGAATTACGACCGACTTGTAGTCAGGTCAGCAAATGGCGACATGGAGTCCAGCCATGCTCTCTTGCGGTGTTCTTGGATCTTGACTTGGACGTTAGAAAAGGCAGTCGTGACGTGACAGTCACTCACTCTTCAAGTTATTCTCAAGTCCACTCAAGTCTCAAGCAGAGCTCGGGCTCGGGCTGACTTCATGTCGCCCTGTGGTTGACTTCATGTCGCCTTTTGCGGTTGACTTCACGTCACCGCTGAGCTATCGATATATCTTGAATCTAGAATGCACCGCCGATTGGGTCGTCCTGACTCCGCTGTTCACTCTCAAGTTGACTCAAGCAGAGCTCGGCTGACTTCATGTCGCCCTGTGGTTTAATTCAAGTCACCGCTGAGCTATCGATATATCTGGAATCTGCAATGCAACCGCCGATTGGGGTCCTGACTTCGCTCTGCGTACTTTTGTTTTTGGATCAAGACTAGCTTTGGTTGACTTCATGTCTCCATGTGGTTGACTTCAAGTCACCCCACCCCGTGCTCTAAGCATCGATTTATCTTGAATGTAATGTTCTTCTTATCCGCAATGGATAGTCCGCCACCGATCGGTCCGATCAGCGTTATTGTCTTTTCGGAGATTGCGGATCGAGGCTGAATTAATGATAAAGGGTGCCGTCCTCGCTCTCCTCGTATTCGTATCATTCACTGTCGCCCGCCCCACGCTTAAACTAGTACGTTTTCCGAATTTCTGTGGCAATAACTAATGTGTATCCCAGTGTCTCAGCAGCCCGATAAGCCTTCCCAGGACAAAACTCCCGCACAAGGTCAGTGAGTGGACCAGTTCTGATGGGATTTTCTGACGCCAGTGCTAGACAAGCGGAGCAGTCCCGACGTGTCCGTTAGTGTCATATACCCAGTAATTACGGGTTGTCTATTTTGCACGGGGAATCCATCGAGTATGCGTGGACTCGAGCGCACACTGAGAAATGTCGTACGTCCTCGCACCTTTTACTTGTTCGGGCCATCAACTCGCACCTTCAGATCATATTCTTGACGGCTTGAACCGTATGGAACTGATGGATTTGACGCGCAACCATGCGCTCAATGCTTTGGAAGCCCTCCAAGTCTGCCTCAATGCGGTCAAGGTCGAACTCGACGGCGAGCGTTCCGGGAACATCAATACTCTAGGAGAGTCATGCGACGAAGCGCATTCGGCCTTTCTTAATTATTCCCGCGAGGTATCTACCTTGCTGATGATAACTCGCGGAATTCTCCCTGATGGGGAAACCGACGAGGCATCCGATGAAGAGATACCCGCGCTAATCTACGAGTAGATATATCAGAATCGCGTTGTGACTTTGCAGGCTTGACGAAATGCAAGCAGTATTATTGCATGATATTCGGGCTTCCTTCATTGAATAACTGAGCGAGTCTCAATTTTTATTGTTTGGCCCGTTTCTGTTGCCTTGTCAGCGCCGATCGATTATGCCCATCTCAACTTGTTGTTGCAGCTACGGATCATTGTTAGATGTCACGCCTAGCTATTGTTCCGACTCCTGGTTTTCTAAACCAATTGTTTTCACGATGCGCTTGGATCTGCGAGGGTGGTTTAAAGGTCGGTCGACACCACCATGCGTTCGACATGGCTTACAATCCTGACAATCCCAATGCCTCCTCGCCGGCCGTTTTGTACGTTGTTGCAGCAGCTGGACCCCCATCGGACAATCTTCTGGAGGCCTACTACTCATGTGATTACGGTTTCACCCACATCTTGCAGATCTTCACCGGGCAGCGGGATCCCGACACGACGGGCAAAATTGGGGGCAGTTCAATGTTTATGTGGGTATTCTCTTTCGGTGTGAATCCACATTTGTCTCATGCACATGGCGCATAGTGCGCTGCGCCCCGGGGACAAGTTGGCAAATGCCATACTGTCTACGGCCAGATTGTCACGTTGTCATTGGCCCGCACGCTGCGCGCAGGTCTGGACCAACTGCCGCACCTTTTGCCTAAGGGTGATGCCAAATGGGGATGGTAAGCTATTGAAATGTCATACCTGTGATGCGACTAATTAGGCGGGCGTGACTATAGCAGCGCTGGACATTGCTAGGAACCTTGGACAAATTGCACAGGATAACTGGCAGAACGCCCACCCCGGCGAGAGCGTTCACGGTGCGTTTTTTCCCTAGATTTGCTCAAGATCTTATTGACCAGGGACGTTTCCAGCTCCAGTCAAAGCAGCGAAGGGTAAAGGTAATTCGTTCCCACCCTCAATTGAACTGCTTTGCTTAGTGATACGTTCGTGCAGGCAAGGCCAAAGCCCCCGCCGCCCGGAATGGAAAGAACGGTAAGCTTTTACTTCCGCTTGGCAATGAGGGGCTGCTCAGTCAATTCTTCGCCCAGTAATCAAGGCTACAGATGCCGCCGCCGGGAAGGGTAAGCTTTTACCTTTCGTGTGGCGAGTTGCTGATATTCTTCCGCAGGCAAGCAGATGGCCCAGGTCAAGGCTAACCCCACCGCTGCGGCCGAGGCCGAGGAGCCGGTTCACATCCCTTACGATGAATATTGTGCCATTACCTATGCTACGGCTGGACTGCAGCGTAAGCACCTCTATTGCAAATATAGTATAATTATGTCTGATATAGTCGCTAGCGCGCCTAATCAAACTCATCGGCTTCATTCAGCCCAATACGCCGCCCACCATCGACTTTGCCTGGCTGCGTTTTCTCGGTAGATTCGAGGTCTCAAAGTTCCCCTTCGCCGTGACGATGGGAATGGTTGGACCGGATCCCGTCGTGTTCGAGCGTTGGTGCATTTTCAGCCGCACCTGGAAGCTTGAAAATTTGGAGCCAATCAACATGACGGAGCGCGGCGAATGCATGATCTATCGAGCTGGTTTTCTGTTGGAAGAAGAATGTGTTGGTCTGGCAAAGCGGAAAACTCTCGCCCAGGATTCGGCAACTTTTCGTAAGTCCCGGGCTTGGTTTACAATATTGTGATATTTATCTCTTGTTCAAGAATTTGACTGCACGGATGACGACGGAGATGTCGAGGTTGTGTCGTCGAGTCCCAGTTGCTTCCTCTTCCCAGAGCCGATCTGGCCCCGGATCTTCGAGCAGCAGAGCTTCGGTCAATACGCGGCGTACAGCTTCGTCGCAAGGCGGATCGTCGGGCGCTGCCGCCCTCTGCAAGTGGATCTTCTGGCAAGCGGCGGCACTCACATACAGATGATGGCGAGGTAGGATCCTCCACCCGCCCTTTCAGGCCCACATTTTTGGAAGAGGAGGAAGCGCGATGGGAGCATTATAATGAGGAAGACTTTGAAGGTTGAAGCGAACAGCGATTGTATTACATTTTATTCTCATAAATGCGATTCTAGTTCTAGATACACGATTTTGTGTTATTAATATATTCTGTTTATTCTGTATGCTCGCAAGCCGAAAAAAGAGACAACGCCAGAACTTAGAAATCTTTATCGAGTGTGAGTCGTAACACGTGACATTTTGATTTTGCCGTTACACCACCATCACCACTCGCCCTCAAGACACATCTCAAACGTCGCTTGGAAGGGGAGACTGACTGGACGTCGTCTCCCAGGTCTCTTGACTACACGTCGAGACCGCGTGAGAATTGGAGTTCTGACTGCACGTCGTCTCCCTGGTCGAGGCCTCCCAAAAATTGACTACTACAAGTCATTGTCATCCGCGAGTCGCTATGGAATACAACCTTTTGAGAAACAAGCCCTCCGTGCCGCCCAGGTATGTGCTCCCATTAATCCAAGGCTTTGCTTCTTCTGAACCGTTCTAGAAATATTGGGGCCCTTCGACGGACGCGTTGGCGCGATTTTCCAAGCCAACGGTGAAACCTACTACATCACGACCAAGTGCGATTACATTCCAGCACCCCCCTTAAGCACCCAAGTCTACGTCCATAGCGACATGCGCTACGGGGTGGACGATCCCACACTCTGGCCTCAGCCGTTTTCTAATAAATACTTCCATCTCGCCGCTATGCCAAAACGCGAGTCGCGGCCAGACCTCGACTTCCTGTGGTGGGAGCCCACGCGCAATGACTTCGTCTTTGGTCAGGCGACGACCCGTGGCCTGGGGAGGCTCAGGTTCGGCGATTTGCAGTTGTTTATCGATTATGCCGAGAAACTTCGCGAACGTTACCGCACGTTCATAGCGTCCAAGAAAGACGCAGTACCCGACTACTTTGGCGAACTGGTTCAGACAATTATTCTTACAATCGAAACGCCTACACGATCTCCCCACCACCTACGAAAGAATGAAATTTGCATTGGCCTCGCTCCAGACCAAGTGCTTGGAACTCGAGGCCTTGCTCGATTTCACCACCATCTACCAACCCATCTTGAAAAACCCCGACGCCCCAGACAGCACTCGTGTCGCGCCATGCATGGGCACTTTCACGACGATTCCCGAAGTCGCCCAGAAGCTCAATCGAGCCGGGCTTCCCTTCTGGCTGTTGTGTCCATACCACACCTTTGACAGGGACGTAATCCTCGAGGTCGTAGATATACTGCAACCGCCTCCTGCTCTCACCGAAGAGTGCCCTCCCGACCATCAAGTCGTATACAGTGGTAGCAATATCGATGAGAAGATCGCCGCAATGTTCAAGGCTTCCCGTACAGTGGGATGGTATCGCGACCCTTTTGATTTGCATCCGCCACCTTCCCAGCCCCCGGCCGCTGGCCCGAATTACGCGCCTTCTCAATCTCAATCGACACCTAGCGTGGAGGACACTGTGCATTCCCGCTCCCCCGACGCATCTCCCATCTCCGGTGGCGTGCATTCCAGTCCATGTACGTCTCAATTGTTCTTCTCCCCATGGTTATTTATACTAACTTGACTGAACTGATAGACGATCGACCTGGCCACCAACACTGAGAAGGGCCGAGGGCAGGCGCGCCAATTAGGTCACACAGCTCGTGGACAAGCGGACGGGAGAGGGCGTGGACATCGCACCCCTCTTCACTTCGCGTTACAGTCCATGTACGCTGCAATGTCATTGTCCTGTTTTTTTTTTTTTACTAACTTCACTGATAGACGATCGACGACAAGTGAGCGGGAGAGGGCGTGGGAAAGGGAAGTCGGGCCACGGGCAAAGCCAAACTTCGCGCGATAAGTTCAAGTGTTTTGTCGCTGAGGAGATGCCGCCCTATATCGAAGTCTGGGCCGACGCGTTAGAGATCGTGGATCAATCCAGCACGCTCTCTGTTACGCAGCAGGACAAGCACTACGTGTACCCCGAGCCCGCACTACTCGCTGCTCCGGTGTTGGCGACGCGCCGCAATATGTTCCTACACCATTGGCGGCTGATGAAAGAAGCAATGACCTTTCACATCTCAGAGGGGGGCTCCTTGTTGAGCTCGCAAGAGTGGCGCGATATCTTCGACGGGCGTATAGATCGCGACGAGGCGCACCGGAACCAACGAACGGCCCGCAGTCGGAGGCTCGAGGACATTGTCGGGCCCTCGCTCCGAGCGGTAGGCATCGATGACCTACATGACTTTCCGCCTCCCAAGGATTCCATCCCGTCCTACGATACCCACCAATTCAAGCAGATCATCTGGGATATCGCGGAGGTCAACTTCCGCTTCGAATTCCTCGCACTAGACCGCCGGGCGACGGGTCGACACCGGCCATCCCTCGTCAAGATGTGCTTCAGTGGGGGGATGATTCTCAGCATCCCGATCGAAATGAGCAAACAGGGCCTTGCGTCCCCAGACATCGTCGAGCGTCACCGTTATTATACTCGTATGGCCAACGTGATGTCCTCCTGGCGTGTCCAAACGCGATGCCCGACTGCAATTGCTCACATGGAGGCACGCAACGCCGAGGCGAGACAGTGGAGCGAGGAGGAAATGCTGGATCTGGAGTGGGCGGTGGCGCGGTACTACACCCAAAGTTTCTTCGAGCTCTTTGGCCGTGCCGCTGTCCTCCCGATGCGCCTGGAGCACGACTTTGTGGATATCCCTGCTGTGAAGAATATCACTGAAAATAATATCGCCGATCGTACACAACCTGCATGAATGTCGCGTATTGTAAAGTAATTTTGTTGTAGCGTACGATGTAAATACAATGCTTGTATGTAGCTAATGTAAATAAATGCCTGTCTGTAGCCAAGCAGTATGTCGATAGATCTGGATAGAAGGCACACCCGAACCCCAAAGTCTCGGTTTCGAGTCCGTAGCTTCAGACTGAGGAACCGTGCAAAGTGCGTCTGCTACATTCTGTGTGTGGAGCGAACCATTTTACATATTCAATATAGATTTAAACTGTATCGGACAGTAAAATGCGCTTAGACTTATTCAATATAGATTCAAACTGTATGGGACAGTAAAATGCGCTTAGACTTGCCTTTTCGAGGCACGATCAATACTTCAAAGTGGCCAGCGACAAAAACAATGAGGTCAAAGCATCAGGCTGGTATAAAATGTGCTCCTCCTTGCCACTATTCTCAATCTAACTCATGGACTCAATACCACGCAAAAGTCCCCCACCTCTCCCCCGCCCTGCGCGTCTGCTTGGTGAGCAGCGCGGAATGCACCCTCCCCAGTTGCATCCAAGTGACGTGGCGAGGGTGCTCGATAAGAAAGGTCTACTAATAATCGTGTGGCGCGGGGTGGGTTTCTGTTCGGCCCTTTTCCATACACAGCTGATTGGTCCATCTTGTCTCGCTAGGACGGCCAACTCCCTCTCACCACCTTCCTGCCCTTCACTAAAGGAGAGTTATTCCGGCTTATAGACCATAAAGAGGCTCTGGAGGCAGTGTATCTGCACCCCACCATTCCTATCAGACGATATGCGCCCAAGTCGAGATCCAAAGGGGGCGAGTGGGTTAAATTGAGCTGGGACACGTTTTTAGCCGTTCCTCCAAAACGGCGCCTTCTGCTGCGGTGGAAGAGTGTGGATGAGGACGTAACAAAGCTACGGAAATGGGAGGAGTACATTACTTGAATGCTCTTGCACATAGATTTTATTGCGCGAATGCATGTAGACATTAATAATCTGGGTTCTGATCTGAACGCGCTACCGCTATGGATAATTCTGAGGCCGCGACGAGGAACGGGAATAAGTGGTTGGAAGTAGTTGGAATGTTTATTTGCTTAATTATAAGAGCTGGATGTTCTTTTAGCATTGAGCGAGGTAACCATTGCGTTAGTTGGTCGAGCTTGTGCAAAATGAGCGCGACGTGACTGTCGTTTGCGAGTCGACCAAGTCTCAATCTCCACCACCACCACCACCAAATACCACTCCGAGCTCTCGTGTACAACGACGAGCTCGCGTTAATGAAAGATCCCCCTGTTCGAAATGAGCGCGACTGATCCCACGTGAGCGCGACTGATGTCCACGTGACTACACTTTCGCTTGCGAGAGTCTAAGTCTCGATCACCACCACCACCACCACCCAACGAATGGCTCGCTCAACTCCCACAGCGACTGCCAACCGCTCTCAAACCGCAACAGCCATGAAACCGCACTCAAACCGCCTCGAATCCCACCATTTGCCACCACGAGCGCCTTAGACTTCATGTCGGGCATTCGCGCATCCACTTAGCCTTAGACTTTATGTCGGGCACCTACCAGGGTTTGACTGCATGTCAACCCGACTCTGCTTTCACCCGCCCACAAACGGCCTCAATTCTCGACACTGCTGCCACCAATTGCCACCAGGCGAGCCAACGAGCGCCTTAGACTTCATGTCGGGCATCCGAGCAATCCACCTAGCCTTAGACTTTATGTCGGGCACCTACCAGGGTTTGACTGCATGTCAACCCCGGTACGCTACGCTACGTATTTTTGCGAGCAAATCTAATCGGCTGGTCTACATTTTGAGCTGAAAGGCACGCCCGCTTCCATTGTGCTCCTGACATCTTTATAACTAACAATAAATGTAGCTGTCCGCTGTGTAGTCGGCGACGGTGTGGATGCGCGCTGGATGTGCACGTCTTTTGGTACGTTTTTCCCCCCCCCTTCATATTTCGCTTGCTGATACATCTGCAGCTTTACATTACTCGGAAAAAGGCCGTCGTTAGTACCAGGCTCTGCGCATGAAATCTCAAGCCAACCCAAATCTAGCGCTATCTCAATCCCCGGAAATGCGAGCATTGAGTGCACGTCACCTTTCTCTGACTTCATGTCGCCACCTTTGTCTTGTTCGTTACAATAAATCGGCGCTACCGCATGGTACGCTACCTTTTCCTTTCTTTTTTCGCTCTACTAAACAGAACCCAGCTCTTGTCGAACAAGACGGCCATTCCTCGCCCAAGGCTTGACTTGACCCGCGTCGTGTCGCTTCGCCTGGTGCCACTCGGTATGTCTTTGTCTTCGCCATCATTTCTAGTCGTACTTTGAATAACCGGTCGGCGCTTTGATTCTCAATAGGGTGGCGTGCGGTTCCAAGCGTAGCATCAAGACCGCCATTATGTGGATTTTCAATAGAGTGGCGTGCGGTTCAAAGCGTAGCATCAAGACTGCCATTATGTTACGAACTATAAGTAGGGCAGGATGGCAAGGTACTGTCTTTCTTCTTGTCTTACCATGGCTCCCGATTCCAAGTTTACTCCGCCTCAGCTGGCGCACATCGCGTCCTATTATGCCGAATGGGACGAAGTGTACGCAAACAAGCAGGACAGCACCGGCGATTCTCCTGCCAGATGGAAGAATAAAACAGCCGACGCAATTCTCAAGTCGCCTCTTTTCTTCAACCAGCTGCCCACCGTAGAGGAGGACTCCTCGAGGGGCACGACTCTTGATAAGTGGAAGAAGGTCTGTGTTCCTTAGCTGGCGCTTGAACGAGTTCAAGACACTTATCTCAGTTTCCTACAGCGCCTGGTAGAGAAATTCAAGAACAAGAAAACCCAGGACAATCTCAAGGGCAGTAACAGCCGTCCATCGCCTTCGAACGCCAATGCCGACGGTGGATCACATGCCACCCGTTCACACAGCAGCGAGGTGTCGCCGTTGGCGAGCGCGAGGAGTTTTTTCATGCGCCCTACGTTGACTGGGCGGCGCTTGGTGGAAGATCATGAAAGACGCCAACGCCCGGGCGAAGGCCGAAAAGGAGAAGATCATGAAGGACGCCAACGCCCGGGCGGACTTGCTGGAGGAGATTGAGGAAAAGGAGAAAATCATGCAGGAGGCCCGGGCGAAGAGCATGCTGCGGGCCATACAATTCTACAACCCTGCGGTAAAGGCGGCGTGGAATGCGTTGTCTGTGGAGGAGCAGCAGGAGTTCAACGAGAGGGCGCTGGCTCTCCGGAACGACGTGGGAATTAACCAGGCCTCTTTGAGGCGGCGATCTGGGCTGAGACCGAAGATTTCCTCAAGACCGGACAGTTTGGGGACATGACAATAACGATCTTGTTCGGCTATCGAACGCCCGACGATGAATTGCGGCGTGGGCAGTGAGTAATGTGAATGGATCGATATATCTTCTAACTATCAATCTAGCGTTTCGTCGACCTCGGCGTCCGTTGGCAAGCGTTTCGACGATCCTGGAAGCTTCTGGGATGAGGTATATCAACGATGGGCTGACTTCACGGAGGAAGCCCTTCCTCGTTAGTTTTTTTTACCTATGTCGATGCTCCCGGACTGACTGTGTATCCTAGCGAAAACAGTCAAATCATCGTCCGAGATCGACATCCCTTTGGATACAGACGGCACGCCGATCTTCCCAGAAGTGGATTTGGATGCAACCCCTGCCGCAACGGTGGCCTCGACCATCAAACAGTTTGTTCGTCGTTTGTGGGGTAAGTCTGGATTGATTGGCTCTGACATCAGTGTCTGATGCTGGTTCATAGCGCATCGCCGACCTTCCGACTCATTCACCTGGGACAAGGCTGCTGCCCATTACGACAAAACTCGCTTCACGATGCCTGTCGCAATGGACATGGTCGAGTCGGTGAGCGGCGTGAGGGCCCTCATGTTGGCGGAGTTCTTCAAGGGTCTTCGAGATGAAGAGCGCTTCGTCTTCGATGCAGAGGCTCCCGAGGTACATATCTAGCGACCATGGTCCCTTCTACGCTCACACTTTGTACAGAACGACCATGGCGATGGCGACGAGGGTAATGGCGAAGAGAGTCCTCAGGTACGTATCCGGCGGACCGGTGTCCCTTTCCGCGCTCACACATTCTGCAGGACAACGGCAGCGGCAACAAGGGCGCGAAGACTCCTGAGGTATGTATACCGTTCATGACCAATTCTGCGCTAACATTTTCTACTCTACAGGACGATGGCAACGGCGACAAGGGCGGGGAGACTCCTGAGGTAGGTATACCGTTCATGACCAATTCTGCGCTAACATTTACTCTACAGGACGATGGCAACGGCGACAAGGGCGGGGAGACTCCTGAGGTATGTATACCGTTCGTGACCAATTCTGCGCTAACATTTTCTACTCTACAGGACGATGGCAACGGCGACAAGGGCGTGGAGACTCCTCAGGTATGTATAATCGTGCTTCTAACCAATTTCGCGCTAACATTCTACTCTATAGGACGATGGCAAGGGTGCACAGAACGAAGATGACGCCTCCGGCGGGAGGAAGAGCCAGAAGAAGAAAAAGGCTGGGAAGCAGGCGAAAGCCAAGGCCAAGGTGTGTTCTTAGTTACCTGTGATCGTGAGTGTGGCTGAGGCGGGTGAAACACAGCCGAAGGAGAAGGACGTGGGCGCGGCGCGGGCAGCACCGAAACGCAAGCACGCAACGAATGACAAGGTATGTGAAATGGACCGGTGCCATGATGGTGCTCTTACTCTCACGTAGGTTGAGGAACCGCCGTCCAAGAAAGCTCGCGTCGACGCCGGCGGCGACCCTGCGACGGGCGATGGTACCGCCCCCCGTCCGAGGCGTCATAGGCGGGCGGTAGTGAAAGTCCCCACCGCCGTGGCGAAGCCTGTTCAGAAGGCACCGAAGGAGAAGGGCATGAGGGGTTACGCCTGGGTCAACGAAGCGCAGGATGGGGGGGCATAGAGTGACCACAAGGTATGAGTTTTCATATTGCTGCGACGGAATTTCTGACTCACACTGCCTTAGACAATCTAGATAGAGGAAACACTGTATTTCTCTTGGTTTCTAATAGAAGGGACCTATGCCCATTCCAGCTGTGCGCGTTGCCGTTGCGTTTCTTGAACTAGCAAATCAGCGTGTCCCTTCCGCAGTTCGATTGCAAGTCCGTTGTTTCTCTCCACATCTAACCCTCACAGGAGTCGCCCGCGGCTTAAAACGTGACACAGGCCCTAGTAACTGCGAGTGGTGGCGATGACTGCGGTGGCGGTCGTTATACTGGGAGACTGGGGCCCTCTGTCCGACGGTGCATCGGTCCTGGTCTGTCGCATTGACCTGGTGGAAGCCCAAAGGAGGTAGTACCACGTGTGCTCCTTCTTAATCAGGCATTTGGCGTAGTGGCTCAATTGGGTCGAATCCGGTGAGTTGGCTTCTTTCTGCCGGTCTGATTAATGCGCTCACTCCGATTAATCCGCTTAATGCGTTACACAGCTTAATCCGCTCAATACGCTTCGAACGGCTTAATCGGCTTATTCGGCTTCACACCGCAGCAAACAGCTGAATCCGCCCCAACGGGCTTAATCCGCTTCAACGGCTTAATCGGCTTATCATCGCAGTGGACGGATTAATCCGCTTAGAGTAGTTGGTAGATAGCTATGTATGGTATTCAATGCACTATTAAACTGCCTAGTCTGCTTAATCCGCTTAATGCGGATTAATCCGACTTCACGTTGAGACATGAGTTGGATTAATCCAACCTGGGCTGGATTTATTTTGAACAAACTTAGCCCCTACTTCTTCGACCTTGCGCTCCTCCAGGAACCTTGCTGCGACTTTTGAGGCCTCTCCAGGTCCACGTGCAGCTTCGTGTCCGTCTACCCGCCCGCACATTCACGAGATCCACGGGCAACCCGCTCGATGATCCTTGTTAACACGAAGCTGCCGGCCTCCTCCTGGAACATCGTCCCGATCACATCACCCGACATTACCGCCATCGACTTTTTTGGCCCCGCTTTTGGCACCATCTGCATCATCAACATTTATAATGACTGTAAAAACAAAACACCTCACTGGACGTCCTGCGAGAGTTCATGCGCTCCCCGGCAGCGGCACACCATCTGATGGGCGCCTTGCGATACATCTGGGCTGGCGACTTTAACCGACACCACCCTTTGTGGGACGAGATCCGCAACCACCACCTGTTCACCACTCAAAACCTCAACCTCGCCCAACCCCTGCTGGACCTCCTCTTGTGCCACAGCATGGTCATGGCCCTCCCGCGGGATATCCCCACACTTCGGGCCTTTTGCACGAAAAACCACACGCGGCCCGACAACATTTTTTGCTCCCCCTCCCTGCTCCCTGCTTACATTAGCTGCACCACTGAGCCGGAACGCATGCCGCCCAAGACCGACCACTTTCCAATTTTACAGGTACTCGAGCTCCAGCACCCAGTCATCGAGCATGTCCCAACGCCGGTGTACCGCAGTATGGACTGGTCGAAGTACCGCAAGCACCTCCTCCGCGCTCTGATGGACGTGGAGCAATGTGAGAGGTATGACACAGTCGAGAGCATTGAAGCTGCGATCCGAGCAGTAGAGGAGGCCGTGTGGATGACAACAAAGGAGGTGGTGGACTTCTCCAAGCCATGCCCGCACATCAAGCGCTGGTTCACCCCGGAGATGGCGACTTTGCAGGACACCAGCGCACGCCTCGAGCACCGTGGCCTATGAGCAGCGGCTCCTTCCTGACCACCCCATGCACGAACAGGCCCAAGAGGCACTGCAAGCATACTGCAAGGCAGTGAAGGAAGGGAAAGCGTGACACTGGGTCGAGTAGCGAGCACGACCTCAGTGTAGAGCAGTTTTGGCATCCCATGTGTGCCATGGGCGTCCAGAACACCCATGATGTGCAGTGATAGCTGCTGCCATAATTTGGCATGAATATCCTTTATCCTTTACACAAGTCTGTGTGCCATGGGCGTCTAGGATGCCTAGAATATGGGGTTGTATTTGGTCCAGTTGTCCTCAAGAAAACCTAGTTTCCAATAGTGAATTTACATTGGACTGGTTCTGGTGTAGGAGAGAGAGCGCGAGCTTAGTGTAGAGCAGTATTGGCACCCATGTGTACCATGGGCGTCCAGGACGCCCATGATGTGCAGTGAGAGCTGCTGCCATAATTTGGCATGAATATCCTTTACACAAGTCTGCTT
Organism: Mycena olivaceomarginata; assembly: GCA_029378375.1. Lineage (NCBI taxonomy): Eukaryota > Fungi > Basidiomycota > Agaricomycetes > Agaricales > Mycenaceae > Mycena > Mycena olivaceomarginata. Next base: position 28,727 of record JARKIC010002621.1, read on the forward strand.
TTTGATAGTGGATTTACATTAGACTGGTTCTAGTGTAGAAAAGAGAGCACAAGCTCAGTGCAGAGCAGTGTTGGCATCCCATGTGTGCCATGGGCGTCCAAAACGCCCATGATGTGCAGTGATAGCTATTCGGAATGAATATCCTTTATCCTTTACACAAGCCTGCTTTTTGATAGTGGATGTACCGTAGACTGGCTCTAGTGTAATTGAAAGAACACAAGGGCAGTGTAGAGCAGTGTTTGCACCGCATGTGTGCCAGGGGCGTCTAGGACGCCCACAATATGCAGTTGTATTTTGGTCTAGTTATCCTCAGTAGCCATACTATGGTCCAATTCTCCTCAACAAAAGCCTGCTTTTCAATGGTGGATGTATATTAGACTGGTTCTAGTATAGGTGAGAGAGTGCGAGCACAGTAGAGCAGTGTTTGAACCCCATGTCTGCCATGGGCATCCAAGACGCCCATAATGTGCAGTGACACCTTAGTCAAATATCCTCAACATTAGACCGGTTCTAAGGGTGCATAGATAAGAAAATGCAGCTCAATGTAGAGCAGTGTTGGAATCTTGTCTGTGCCATGGGTGTCCAGGACACCCATAATGTGCAGCAACAGCAGCTGCCATAATATGGCCCAAATATCCTCAACAAAACCCAGCTCCTCAATAGTGTGAATGTACACTGGATCTGTAGTCATGTAGGTGAGGGAGCACCAGCTCACTGTACAGCCATGTGACCTGCCATATGTGCCACTGGTGTTGCGGCCCAGGGTCAGGCAGGGGACGCTGGGAGTTGAGACAGCTAATGAATGGTTAGGGCAAGGCGATAGGGCTTCCACCCGTTGCCGTGACAGCAACGGCTGTCGATTTGACGGCTGTTTTTTTGGATTTCTGGACCTCCGACGGGACGGCTGTTGAGAGTACCATGGCTTACCACAGGTAGGTTGTGCTGAAAACTGAATTTGTGAGCAGATTCAGAGGTATGGTCCACATTTAATGAACACAGAGCTAGGACCCACTCATCCTGGAACCAATTTGGACGATTATACCCAATAAAAGCGAAATAAATCGTGGATCCCTAGTATGGAAGCATGCCAACGCAGGCGCTTAGCCCCATGCTAAGGTCATTCTCCATCTCGTTACGTTGTAGGTAAAAAAAGTGTTGATTTGCTGTGATGTGGCGATCACAACGTCTGTTGGTGGAAGTCAGCCGAGTCAGCGGTGATGTTTCAGCCCAGTTTCAGCCCACTCTAGTGAGGGGAAGCCATGACCTGTCATGACACCCGTGACGGCAGTTCATCAATGGCTGTTGATGAGGGTACAAAAATCGTTGACGGAACAGGTACGGCACCTATTCGATGGGTGCCATCGACCCGTGGCATTGGCAACAGGCGGAAGCCCTACAAGGCAGCTCCATTACTCCTGGCCCCCTTGCCCTAACCATTCATTAGTTGTCTCAACTCCCAGCGTCCCCTGCCTGACCCCCCTAGCCACGGCAAATGTAACTCTAAGCTAGGGTTGGCCCTACGACCCTACAGTCCCCTAGTAACCCTAATGCTGACGACCCCACCTCCATCTTTTTCCTGGCACAGCTGTTTCACACCTGCAACCCAATAGCCGTGCCCGGTGCCAACTACACACATAGTTCCTGGTCTAGACCCAATGCCATCAGCCCCGGTACTGGCCCCATGCCTGTTCCGTTCACTCAGCACCATTTCACACTGGCCTACAGCATTGCCTCCACAATCTAGGACCTACCCGACGGTTGGCCCTACCATGGCTAATTCACTGCTCACCCCACCCTTGCGATCAGCCACACCTCTGCCTGCCCCCCCACCAACCCAAGATGGGCCAGAAGCCAAAGGCTGGCTGCGAGATTGAGAATAACGACTTACGCCCTCACATGGCTGCCACCAATCGTTTGTGTACCTGGACATCTGTATACAGGCACGAACACAACATTAAATTCCACTCAAAATTCCCTGAAGACGTTGTTAAAAAAACCTATGCAATGCTTTTGCGTCTTTCAAATCCGGCAAGCAGTCTATGTATGACGCAATTTCATTTCCTAGTGCAGCATCATATTGCTATGTTTGCTGGTGCTTGCCAGCCTGAAGCAATGTAATTCAATTTGGCGGTCCCTGGAGCATACCAGTGCATTTCTGGCTTTCCTTCTATAACCTCGCTCCATTTCGTCGCTCGACTGACCATATTCCTTACATTCCATTTCAATAGAAATACGAAAAGGCAGTGGATGTGGCTGGACCCTCCAATAGAATAATTTCTATAAGTTGATCTCCATCCCCATACTGCAGTCAGTAACTGAACATTTTTTATTTGTGTGGCGGATTGTCGACGGCCCCTCATTCAACATCCCACTGAATTTCCGGCCCTGCGCATGAATCCGGGGCTCTAGGGTCACGTCTGTAGAATTACATTTCCTCGGGATGTCCAGTATAGTACATCTATCAAATGGTGTCTTTTCTTTCGCAGAATAATGTGTTCATTTTCACCAACCCTTGTCACCATTATGCCGGAGCGAAGGGAAGGCATGTCTTGTATACTACAATAGGATTTCATGTGATGTACATAAGCTCACGCCTAATACAGGTGCTTTAACTCCAAGTTCTAAGAATTTGTAAGTAACGAGAACAAAAAACACTATACACTCGCCGGTTGAACGGCAGAAAGATACAGGTCGGTTGTGCGACCACAGGACCACTACATGCAGGGACAACAATTCAAACCAAAGCTCCTTCAACCTGATACCCACTGACTGCATTCCCATCCTCTATTTCTCCCAACTCTTCAAGATGAGCCTTCTCCAAATCTCCAACGGGAATACTGGCTCTGCAAGTCTCTAAAGTTGAGCTTCTTGCTGCTCCAGAATTGACATGAGGCTCTCAAGTTTTACATTGATCTTGGTGATTTCCCGTTTCTGAGAAGACCTTTCATACAACAAGGTTGCTTCTCTCAGTATATTGACGGCATTTTTTCCTTCTCCACGGCGTTCAAATATGGAAGCTATGCGGACCATGCAATCGGCCTTGTAGCGATGAACATCCATGAAGGTAAATGTATCCAGTGCAGCCAAGTAAAGACTGAGGGATGTTTCCTCATCATCTTCAAAGAGTAGGTCTCCAGCACATCTCAGCGCCTTCGCAATTGCTCCCCTGCTCTTTGTGGTCATCCCATGGGCAAGCAACATGATTGCCCATCTCCATGTTGCTTTTCGACTATGCATGCCATACTGAATGTCGGCCAACATTGCAAGTGTCTTCTCAACACCATTGGCATCCTGTGAGTGGTGGAATTCCAGTAAACAATTTTCAAACTCTTGTGCTGAAGAAATTTCTCCTTGGCAAAGGTGTAGATTGGCCGTAAGTTGGTCACAGCAGATGTGACCTATGTGCCACACTACAAAAGTATTAAGTTGAAGACGTGCAGCTTCTATGTGATGCCTGATGTAATCTGCTTCAGCCCCTGTTTCAATCCCTATCTGGGCAAGCAGAATGTGACAGACTACGTTGTCATTGGTTGTGGTATTAAGGGTGCTCCTATGGTCCATGACCTGCAACACAAGGTCTTGGGCTCTCTGGTATTCTGTCTTTGTAAGGTGTAGAAATGCCAAGCTTTCTTTGCATGATTCTTCCAACTCCGATGGGCACAGTCTGAGAGCTGCTTTTGACAATGCTTCTGCACAGCACAGATTCCCCAGAGCCTGTTGTGCATAACCTTCTGCTCTCAGTGCCTCTGACTGTCCATATTGGTGACCCACAAGCTCGCTGATCTGTCTAGCCCTGCGAGCCAGATCTATAGCATGTCGAAATTCTCCTGTGAGTGTCAATAAGTAGGCTGTGAGATCAAGGAGGCGGAAGTATATGTAGCTCATGTTTTCCTGCACTTCAGAAAACACCAATTTAGACCAATAGAGTGCCTTTTGAACATCATTTCGACGATAATTGAAGAATGCCAGGCTATAATACCAGTCACCTATGTTGAATCACGTTCAGTGCGTGTACAATTTCCTGGAAGATGCCTTACATTTTTCCGCGTTAACTGCATCCCCGAAGTAGTTGTTTCCCACTTCAATGCATTCCCTAGCATCAACAGTTGAGGAAATTACACTCAATGTCTCTAACATCTCACACAGAAATGCACCATGCTTCCCGGGTGAAGGAAGTTCTGTGACCCTTGGCCACACTTTCTCCATGAGGTCAGAACAAGTAAGTATTGCATTTGGAAAACGCAGGCATCTGTTAAGAGATGCAATACTGTTGATAGATGCCTCAAAGTCCAGGGGAAAGTTCTCCAATGAATCAGAAAGAATATTGTGGCAGTTTGCTGCAATAGCTCTCACTTGATCAAAATTTCTCGGGGTATCCCATGAATTGTGGGTTCCAACCCTGAGAATTTGATGTAGATACTGTTGGAAGGCATATTTTAGGCTTGATGAGGGAGGATGCACCCTCTGGATGAATTGTCCAATTGGAACCAGACATTTCAGACGCTTTGTGTCATCCACATATGCAAGGGATACTTGGATCAGAGTTGATTTGCATGACAGAATATTTTCTAAGGGCAGTTGGCCCTGAACAAGGTCTGCATCTGAAAGGCCATCAGGCAATATTGATAGGAGACTCAGGAGCTCTTTTGCACCACAGGTCATCCGTGGACTGGAATAGGATAGCATTATTGAAGTGTCCAAACTGGATCTTTGGTCATAGCCATCAGAGAGAAGAAGAGTGTTCTCCTCATTCCAGCGGGAAAGAGTTTGATCACAACCCTCATATCCCACCACATTAGCCATGAGGCTGACTGCCAACGGAAGGTTTCCTGTAATATCCAGCAGCTGCTGGACCTTGCTTAGCTCATGCTGGTTATCTGCAATATCCACAAATGCCTGCCAGGCTGCAGCATTAGACAATGGGGTTAACGGCTTTAGGAAGGGTCGAGTCCATTTTGTTTTTTGCAGATGCTCAGCCCCTCGCATTGTGATCTGAAAGAAATTTCAATCTCTGTGTGAAGCAGTAAATATTGCCTTAAAACTCACCAACACTGCCAGCTGAGGCACACTTGTCAGCTGGGCTAGAAGTTCTTCTGTATCCAAGCGGGTGGAGGCAGGTTCCCAGAGCGTCTCAAAATTGTCCAACACCAAAAGGGATAGTTTACTGCAGGAAAAGTATTGTAGGATTTGCTTCAAGCTCTTGGCACTCTCAAACCCAATGTGAGTTGAAATGGTTGAGATCAAGTCTGAGGAGGTGAGACTTGAGTGGCAAGGAACAAAGTGTCTCTCAGGATATTTGGCAACCACATCTTCATGATGAAGAGCTACCTGAGCCAAGCTTGTCTTACCAATCCCACCTGGACCCAGGATTGCAATCCTTGGTGAATCCTGTGTGAGTAGCTCAATGACTTCTTGAACTTCACAGTCTCGGCCATGAAATATCTTCGGTGCAGCTGGTAACATTGATATAGATGATGAACTGTGTTATCATTAGACTATTTTGACTCATATAATGAGAAATGATGTGCCTGCCCGTGGTTCCCGAAATTATTCCAGACACCTATGAAATACATCATTAGAATGCACCAGAGTGAATCTATTACACTGGCCTGAGATCCTGAGTCAGAATATGCAATATCTGGGTGGGTGGCCAGGAAATCCATAAGTGCTTTGTGTTTCCCATGGGCATCCCTCTGCATTTCAAACATCGTGGATACTGTGGACATGCTTACTTGTAGCTGAAGGCTGTGAGTCCTGCATCACCTCGGCTAGATACCCACTCACCCAGAATGTAGTCAATGTTTTATGCAGCTCGGCCTTGCATGCCTTGACTTGGAGTTCATTTCCGGACAAATTGAGCAGTTGCTTGAATCTTCCCATTCCTTGTTTGGCCTTGACATGCACATGTATTTTGCGCAGTGTTCTGGAGTCTGTTATTCAAATTAGACCAAGAGTTTCTGGTGTCACATACTCGGTAAAGTTGGCAACATTGGACAGGAGCAAAGGGGGGACAACACCCTGAATTTGAGTGCTTTCATATAATACAATGATTGCAGTCAGAATCCCCTGCATCTGCTCTGCAATCTCTATATATTCATCCTTAGAAGACTTCAGAGACTTAACAGAGTACATTAGCCACAGATCGGGGCAAATACACGACAATTTCCACTCACCTTGATGATGTCCACAATTGACAGGGTCAATGTTGCGGCCCCTCCTAAAAATGGAACTTTTGCAGCGCTGGAGATATCTTGTATGGTCATTGCGGCAAGAGTGGTAAACTCCAGAACATCTTTCAGTTGAGTTTTCTGTGGCATCATATGGGCGATGTGAAGCATACATGCCACGTCAGGCTCTACATTTATACATTGCATCTCATCTTTACTGCGACAGATTGTTGCCCAGTCCATCGTGATGCATCAAATACTGGGAACGCGGGTGCACAAACTGCCCCTGATATCATAAAGTTTACAAGAGACTGGTCGGCCGCTTCGTGGCCACCCATTCCCTTGTTTGAGTTAATACAGTCACTTGATGCATTTGGTTGAGTTGAACTGAGTTGGGTTGGCAATTCTTTGGTGTTGACAGTAGTGGACTGTGCTGATGACGCCGATGTTCGCCACGGCAGCCTTTGTTTCAGTGCGCGGTGGGAGCCATCTGTCAATGTTAGCGCCAACGCAGTGCCTGCATCAGCAGAGTTTAAAGCGGAGTGGCTTTGGACAGACACACCTAATTTTATAAAGAGAGTGATGTGAACGGTAACCACATCTGGTGCTGCTGATAACAGATATCATAGAAGCAGATTCCAAGTCCTGTGGAATGATTGATGTTGTACACGCTATAAGCAATCCTGGTCCGATAACATATAACTCATTCATACATAGATCCCTCGAGTCAGTATGCATACAAGGGGATGGTCGGCCGCTTCGCGGCCTCCCACCCTCTTTTGTGAGCTTAGATCCCGTCTGTCGAATGATCAAAATTTCTTGTGTGGCAGACTTCAGCTGAGTGGAATTGAATTGATACAAGCAGTCGCCGGCGCTTCGCGCCGGCTCCTACTTGCGGACGTTCAAATAAAAAAATATGGACAATGTATTACAATAAAAGCTCTTTCCATAAAATATTGTGGGTATACAATGGTGCACCGGACAGAAGTGGCATAGAACCGAGCTTATTGAACAGGGAGTAATGGGCGGCCCCATTTCTGGACATTTTCTGTCTAACCTGGCCCGCCTTGCAACTAAGCTTCGCCGCGGCCCGATATTTTTCAGGCGTGCAGTTGCATCAGGAAAAACCTCCTTCGGTAATTTGCTCCGCTTACCTACCGATTACCAAACCCCTGATGCGATTACCGGTACTGTCGCTCAATTACCAGGATTACCAGCCAGTTACCGGTAAGTTACCACATTTCCTCTGTTGCGCTATATAATTGCCATTATCTTCCCCGGCTTACCGGATATTCCTTGACCCAAACCTAACCCAATCTTGGATAATTGATGTAAGATCTTCTGTTTAAAGCACAAAAGGCCCTTGTTTGCTCGGTGGTTTGTATTTTAAATGATTCTCCAAAGTCTCTTGACGCAGTTGCGATGTAAGTAAGAGCTGAAGTGGCCTTGGCATGAAAGCCAACTTTTTTTTGCTAAGTCCACGACAGGTTCCGTAAATCTCGCACGTCAACAAATTGCTGACGTTGCACGTCTACGCGAAATGTGGTTCGTCTTTTGATCACGTCACAACAACGGCACATGCGTCTCTTCCTTTCCCTCCATCCTTCCTCCTCTCTTCTCCACTCTTCCATCGTTGGGAGCCACAGTACACCTATGGCCTCAACCCACAGTTCGTAGGTGGATCCCTGATGTGATGACTTCAATGCCTATCCACCCCCCTGCTCAATAACTCGACCACACCCCCCCCCACCACATCGGCCACATCATCTTCTGCGCCAAACGCTGCCGCTGATCATTCCTATGGCGCAACCTACCCTTCTGGTAGCAACCCTTCAAATAAACAAGGCTGGATCCGCTTCAGCGCTGATTGTCGTCCTCCTCGCGATCCTCCCTATGTATTCCCTATTTTTTTTCTTCCCTCTCACCCAACTCACATCTCACACAGGGCTCACAGACGTGGAAGATCCTTTGCATCCAGCACCGATCAGCAGGACACCTGCGTTGAACGAGCTGGACAAGGAGCGTTGACTGTATCTCAACGGCGTGTACGTTTTCTGTGAGTTCTCCGTCTTCTATTTCATTTCTTCCGTCACAGCATCCCTGCGTGGCGCTCGTCCAATTGGGTTTCGTCTTCATTCCAAGTGTCGATCATTACTCAATTCCCGTGCTAACGTTCTCTATCTCCGCAGATGGAACAAGACTGCTCAAATCGCTGGAGCTGGGCTCAACTGGGTCCGGAATTCATCTCGCAGCCCGGGTATAGGGATTTGGTGCAGATGTTTGGGATCGTTGATGTAGGTTGGGAATTTATCTTGAATTGAGGGTGAAAAGATACTGATGAGTTGTCACACAGTTATCTCCGAGTTATTGAAGTCGATCAAGCTTACCGCTTTGTGCGTCCATTCTTCCCCATCATCAATCTCATCCTCACTAATGATGCTTGCAGCTACCTCGAAGCGCACAACATAATCCACGCCATCGCGACCAGTGAGGACCCTACTGATGCGGGCGGGTATTCGTCGGGGGGGAGGGGGCGCTGTTGAATAATAGGTGTGTCTTCTCTCTTTGATTATTGACGTGATGTTCTAGCTGTTCCGATTTCGGCGTCATGATCGTGGGCGAGTTCATACAGCAGGTAGTGCCTTTTTTTCTTCGCGGATGTGGCGCACGGCGTGCAGTGGGGGGTTGGATTAGCCCTAGACTTTAGTTCCAGATTCTGAGTAGTCTAGATATTTGTACTTCTTAGATAGCAAACATAATGTTATAGCATTTTATGACCTCATTGCTTTTGAAAGACCTGAGCGCAATGTAAGGGTATTTTCACGATAATGGCTGAAAACCAGTGATAACTCAGGTAATTCGGTGGTAATCATGGTAAATGACCGGTAATTTACCGGTGAGAAAATCGAACCTTGTGTAAAAGCGGTAATCAGGTAAAGATGGTAATTTACCAAACTTACCGGCAAGTTTCCGGTATTTGTTGGTAATTATGGAAAATTACCGAGGGGGGTTTTCCTGATGTGCCGTATGCTCGGTATTTTCCTCGGCGTCGAATTGACGCCCACATTTCTGGACATTTGCTGTCCAGCCTGCTCACGCCAATATTTCAAGTAAGCTTCGCGGCGCCGCTGCGGCCGACATTTTAGGCGCGGAGTTCCTGTTGTACTGTGAGCGCCATGCTCGGTAAATTCCTCGGCGTCAAACTGTCGGCCACATGTCTGGACATTTGGTCATGCCAATCTCTCAAGTAAGCTTCGCCGCGACATTTGGCCGGCGCACAGTTCCGTGATGAGGGTGATGCTGGACCGATGGTGGTGATTGGAATGGTGATTAGAAAGTACATATGGAGATACGGCTTCGGACGGACAGAGGGACCTAATTTTATAAAGAGAGTGAAGTGATTTGTTCCCGGTACATATTTAGTTACTCGTGCATTGGTGAATCTACAGAGAGTCGTGAGCCTATTGGACGGAGAAATGATAGACGGCGATTGGAGGGAACCGCAGCCCGTGTTCTGGTCTAAAAAGGTCGACGTGGGATTGACGCTCCTATCGGTGCCGTCGCCCAAGTTTAATGCTGATCTTCGAAAGAGTGGGGCCCGATGGGCGGAAAGCGGAATCTGAAAGGCTTCAGACAGACATGGATAATTTTATAAAGAGGGAGATACGTTTCGGCAAGTTGATCCAAGAGCGGAGTTGGCAGAATTTGAAAAAGAACAAGGGACTGGTCGGCCGCTTTGCGGCCTCCCATCCCTTATTGCTGAACCTTTAGGTTTGGCTACCCAGGGGAACTTGGGCTTAGTTCTCTTTTGCTACATGTACAAACAAAGTTAGTCACGCAACATTGGTCATCGCGAAAAAAAATCGAAACAAGATACGGCAGAAGGTACAAGCAAACAAAATGCCAGGACATGTCTTTCAACCTATGATCAACTTAATTCCTGGATGCGGGCCCATTTCGACGTGTAGAGCCAGAAAGAATCTGTGTGTTCACTGTTTCATGATTAACCGTTCTTTAAGCAAATGGTCTCTCGGCGGTGCAATTGCCCCATGCAGGTCCAACTCCATTGGTTTTTCCTCTCGTCCCGTCCTGCGGTGCTGCGCTTATGCCCCATTGGTGTACCCAGCCTGTCCCTGCGGTATTCAATCGCAATGGCTCAGCTGACTATGTTTCCCTCAAACCGCCAGCGGACCGCAGCTTCACGCAGCAAATTTCTCACTGCGCCGCTGTTACATCTGTGTAAAATTCTCACTGCAACACCTATTTTCTCACCGTGGCCGTATCACCGGAGCATGTATAAAGTTCCAGCGTCCCCCGCCTTTGCCCACGACTACTTCGTTCCGTTCTCTCTTGGATTGATGGCCCTTCTGATTGCCCTTTCTTGGCTGTCAATCAATTCATTTTGCTACTGCCTCATCCCGGAATCGTGCATGGCTTTCTTGACCGGCGATTATTTTTGCCCAAGATCATCATTCACTGCAAAATCTGGATGGGTTGGTGCCAGCCAATGTTGTTCCCCTAGTCTCGTCTCGTGCTGCACTTCAAGATCATATAAACTTCTGTGCTGTGGTTTTGTTCAAAGCCGGATAATACCCGCCTCCTCCCTGAAGGTACCTGTCCTGGCTCTGTGGTCTTCCATTTCAAGCCTGTCCTGTGATTTCTTCACTCCTCAGAAAACTCGGATTCTGGCTACGTTTCACCACTTCTGCACTCACGGACATTCTCCTACTGCTCACTCGGACCATTTTGCTTGGTCATTTGTACAGTTCTTGGCGTATTTTTCCACGGCCCACGAGATCCCCCCAACCTTTCATTAAAACACTCGACGCATAGACTGCCCAGTATTAACCTGTGGATGTTTCTTGCCCTCAAACGCGAGCATTCCTCAGGCCATTTCCCATTCTCATCGGCATTCCGGGTCCCTATACTTCTCTACAGCGTTGTATTTACAGCTTGAATGCATATCTCCTCTTCTTCTGATCTCCCAGGTCCACGTTGCGACATCGCCGGAGCGAAGCGGCGGCATGTCTTGTTCTGCATTAGTCATTTCTGCTTTACGCTCGGCGCAGTATCCGACAATTAGTCATTATTGCAACAGGGAACAGTCAATCAACTTTCCGTGATTGGCGAAGCGCCGCGGCCGGCGAACATGAACCCCAGGCTACCCCGGTACTCCTTGGCTAGTACAAGATCTGATCACGTTTCCCAACCCCCTCGGCACTGTCAGCGATGGATTGGCTGTGAGTATTCGGCGCGCCGTTTTTGGGAGTCGCGATTCGCGTCGAGCAGATTCCGGGCACTTATCCTACAGGTTGAGTTCTGTATTCTTTGATCTTGCATTCCACTCACTCCCTCAGACCTTATGTATTCATATTCTGTACTTCATTCTCTTGCAATGCAAAGTTTGTGCTCCCAATATCCAGGTGCTGTGTGCCCATGGCCTCCGCTTCTGCGCTACATTATGCTCTTTTTTTTTTTTGCTACGCCTCTATTTTTCCCACCACCACCGCCTCTTTCTCTACTTGTCTACTCAAGCATTGGACCGTCGCTAGACTCGTAGCAAGTACGTGACTCCGTTTCTTGGCTTGGACTCGCGAGCAAACAGCGGTTGGTCCGTGCACCAGGTTCACCTAAGCCTCCCAAATTTCCCCTCTAGTTAAAGAGGGGTAACCTGGGGGTTACCCCTCTTTAACTAGAGAGGGTTTTAGCTGTTTTGCCTATGATGCATCAAAGGCTGCGGCAAAGATGCGATAAAGTCGTAATATTTCTGAGGTCCAGCAGCACATGGGAGCTAAGTCAACCTAGCTGCACTAAAGTTACAGTAAATACACAATAAAGCTGCATATACACATGACCTTATATGGAGATGTGATGGTGGATATAAGCTGCAATAAAGCTGCAATAAAGTCGTGATAAAGTCCCAACAAATGTGACTGGTTGGTCAAGACTGGTGGGGGACAGTAGCTGCAATAAAGCTGTGGTAAAGCTGTGATAAAGTCACAACAAATGTGGCCAGTTACTTAAGGCACATAGGGGACGGTAGCTGCAATAAAGCTGCCGTAAAGCTGCAATAAAGTCACAATAAATATGGTGCTCCCTGTAGAGTTCGGGAACCACATATGCTGCAATAAAGCTGCTTTCATGAGATTCACGGGACACTCAAGCTCCAATAAAGTCACAATAAAGTATGACTTGACCGAAAAATCTGAAGGTACTACATTCAATATAACACAAATACAAACTACTCGTCATCTCCAAGAGGCTCGGTTCTACCATCAATCGAAACCATAGAAACCTGGTATAGGAGCCTGGAAAGTGTCTCTTCATGAGCCTCAATACCCTCGTCATCTGATTCATCCGGTCTAGTCAGCTCCTCCTCGTCAGCGTTACCATCTTCCATTTCATCAACATCTCTGGCATCACCCAATGTTTCCACCGCAATCCCAGGTGAGATGCTCCCTGTGAATCCCTTCAATTTGGCGAGCCTTCGGAAGTTGTCCCTATGATCATCATCGAATCGTCCTCTCTGCTCCCTGTAAAGCTTCATTTGGACAGCAAGAAGGAGATCCTCTTCAGCTTGCTCTGGGGTCTTCCCCTCTGTCGAACGGAGGGATGATTCCCGTCCCCGAAGAAAATGTCCCTCATCACGGATTCATGTCATCATCCGACGGATTTCAATGTTGAGCCGGACAAGCTCCTCCTGAGCACGCTCGATCTTGAAGTAGGTGTCCATAGCCAGTCTGTACGCTGGCCTGGTCCATGGTCGGGGACTGAACCTCTGCTCTAGTGTCGCGCAGAATATCAAAATCGGCCAAAAAGGTGTACTCGACAACCTGCTCCCAGGTCAGGCTGGCCACTGGAGGGTCAAGGGCTATGGCAGCCGCATTGTATCGATCAATAGCGTTACAAACAGCTTTCGACCTGGCTTGGAGCGCCTTCACGATGTGTCTCCAAAGCTTGTATCCTATCCCAGTATCAGCCAGAGTAATGTGATAACGAAGCTAAAAACCCTTGTCTGTTTGCGACTGATTGATCTTTGTCAGCTCAAAAATACGCTCCACGACCAACAATTCAACTGCATCCAGGGCCTTCTGATATTTCTTCTGCTTGACCTGCTGCACAGTAGCGGTCCACTGCGGGGACTCCGAAGTCCAGCAGTCGGAGATTCCTAGCTTCTCCTCCAACTCTTGAACAGCTTCAAGATCTCGGTCTACCTTCTCTCTGGCATGACGTCTCGCTAGCTCTGATTTTGGTACCCCAGGTGTATAAGGAGCATCACCGGCTTGGGCTTTCCTCGCTTCACCAGCCACCACCACATATTTTGCGCTGAAACCCAGATTGGTTACATCACTATGCCACAGCAAAAGAGGGAGCGTACCGGCTTGCATCCAGATTTACCAGTTTCTGAACGTACTCCATTTCCAACGTCTCAGACTGATCCTTTGACCCTGCCTTCAATCCAAGCAAAAATGTCTTCTCTTCCTCCAGTCACGTACGGAAAACACTGTAGTCGGCAATTCCCTCCTCCCGCATCCACACATGAAGTGCGTCTTCGTTTTTCAGAATGTCGATGGCTTGCTTGTAGTTGTTTGTGATGAACCTGCCTGGACAGTGGATCAGAACAGAGCAAAAGGGAGCAGAGCCACTTACTTAGATTCACATAGGTGTGAAAACTGTCATAGTGCTTGATGTAAGACGTGATTTCTTGCTGCCAATGGAACCTGCTTGCATATCGACATGACTTGGCAAGCCTGTTGGACCCTGAGAAGAATCACTCACAGCCTTCCAAGTCCTCACATCCCAGCCCCAGGACGTAGGTGGCTAGGTTGCAGAGTTGGCACAGACGATTGTGCGCATGGCCATGGAAAGTGCCCACAAGGCATCGGAAGTTGCACTGCCTTGTGCGAGCCGCAAGCGGACTGTTTTTGATTTTCGTCTGGAAGTCACATCCCACGTCATAGCCATTACCAATGTTGTCTCCGAGGTGCTCAATAAGACTGTCGACAACGGCGAGAGGGTATTTCACCCTTTACAATGTCAGAAAAACAAAGCCAATGAGCGGAGACTTGACTTACAATTCTCTGCTCTTTATCATGTCCACAATCATGAGCACAAACCCGTGGCGACACAAGCACAAGAAAATCCCGGTTTCATCGAATATACCCCACATCTTGGCAGTAATATCCTCGACCATATTCTTCCACTGATCGGCGCATGGGTTGGGCTCATCACTCTAGATTCATTATGAGAACAATCTCAGTCAATAATTCAGGACATACCGGTACCTCGATTGCCTCCTTTGGCATCATCTCTGCAATACGCTGCTTAGACCACTCGTTGACCTTCTCCCGGTCACGATAATAGTTCTCGCCTGCATCCCGAGTATCAGTATATTCTTTCGACTTTCCCAGCACAAACTCCGCACCCGTTCCAGTATCCCCATCCGAGTGGACCTTGCAATGACGAAGGACACATTTCAAGGAATTGTTACCATCCATAGCGACCAAAATATCGTAGATGAGCTTTGCCTCGCCCTTGAGTTTGTACATGCAAGCCGGACATGCATGCTTCAGCCTCCACAAAAACGAGTCACGACCGAGGGATTTCAGAACCGTCTTCTCTGAATTTCTGCAAAGATCCAAATACAAGTCGTAACAGATCGCAAATTGTTTCCGCAGGTATGGTAGATAAGGTGTCTGGAGAACGTAAGAGAGGCTGAATGTATGACGAATATCACATACCCCATGCAGATCACAAAGTGTCTTGACAAATGACTGGATGGCAAGCTGGGGGCATCTCGCATGAGCAACCCGATATACCTCCAGCACTTTTACAGTGATTGCGACAGAGGGCCTAAATGGCGCGCATGGGATCAGGCCTTCCATGATGAGGGCAGGGGCTATGCCGCCTCCTTGTGGATCCAGAGAGACGTTCCTTTTGTCGGTACCTAGGAGACGAGTAAACTTATCACCCGATTAACAGCAAAGATAACATACCAAACATATCCACCACCGTGATGGTCCAGACCTCGGCCGAAGTGGACCTTTCACGACCAGTTTCGACTGACTCGCACCAACGCATGTATGCCTTCAGTATCTCCGGCATTTGAGCAATGAATTGCTGGTTCAATCTATTTGTGCGATCTCGTCGAGTACGCCAGTCCCACCGCCGACTACAGAAATTAGCTCCAGGATGCAAGAAAGTGAAATAACATACTCGACGATTATCTCCTCCTCCATCTCCTCCTCAATCGACTGGCGAAGCTCACCACCGGTGTGGCTGAGCTCAATTCTCTCTGAGCCCTCCATGACAGCGTCAATGTTCACCGAGGTTGAAGGGTCCACATCCATGCTCATATCTTCCCAATCATCGTCTGCTGCCAAATGCTGAAGTCGAATAAAATCTCGTTTTGCCTCTGGATCCATCGCTATAAGCTCTAATCAGCATTCATGAAAGAGACATATAGCTCCTTGAAAAAACACCCTTTAGTTGCTCCTCGAGTTCTTCCTTTCCACACAATCAATGCTCTTCCAGGCTTTTGCCCTGCAGAATTTTACTGTATACTGCTGGAGGTGCAGATGAGTTGGGTCGCTGCTGAGAAGTGCCGAGCATCTGGATTTTCCCTCTACAAATTCCCGATCTTTGCATCTTGACTTTGGAATTATTTCGATGTGGCTGGCCCAAAGGGGAAAACGTGACGCCTGTGACAGAGTGACTGTTCCCGTTGCTGCACCACCACCACCATTTTTCTAGTGCGTTGTCCCTCCCTTCCCATCACATATTGTGGCCTATATACACATCAGTTGGTGTTCTGGAGTCCCCAGGGAGCTTTAAATGTCTGGTAAGCCCACCATTTCATTGTACTAGCCCACCTTCTTTCTCTACCCTCTGGACGTGTTTGGTGAAGAGATCTGACCTTGGAACTCGGAACTATTTGTCCTATGCGAAGAGATCCGACCCTGGAACTCGGTTGCAGAAGATAACACGTTCAATTGGGCAGTAAAATGAACGAGACAATTTTTCCTGTTTTTGCTACCATTTTTTTATTCATCGGTTCTGTCGACATGTTCTCATTTATTCTACCTCAGGACGTTGCCATCTCCGGTCTGGAAAAGAATTCTCTCCATTTGATCTTGCCCTTGGCCTCTCTGTCGACTTTGACATCACTGCCTGTCTGCAGTGGAGAATATCGGAAGCTGAGGCTGACCAGGAGTACAATGATGAAATTGTGGCTATACCTTCTGAGCTTCCTGAATCCCCTGTACCACCTGCTCCGGTTGAGCTCCCTACGCCTTCTGCTCCAGCGTACCCGCCTCTTTCCAGCTCTCTGTTGTCCAAGGAACGAAACAAGCTCAAATCATGACAACGGCGGGACAAGAAGCGTTCAGATGCTCAGCTCGCATCTCAAAACCCCTCTCGAAAGGCAGTCCATGTCAAACGTGTTTCCGAGGCGAAGCCCAACTACCTCAAGGTCGTATACGACGCCAACGGCCTCCCTCATTCGATCCCTGCCTGGATTGGTGATCGAACTGCACCGGAACTCCAATTCATCTTTGATGACAGTCCAGCATCTCTGGGCGGTCATAATGGAATAGGGGGACGACAGTACACTCAGTCTGAAGTCGACGCACTCACCGGGACATGTGGCTTCAAATATATCGGGTGGCTTGGGATGTTTGTACGATTCCGTTTATATTAATTCTCCATTGATCATCTTTCCAGGTTAACAATCACCATTTTGGATTCACGTCGGCAGGTGATAGCTCTCCTTGGAGGGATGCCCAAAGATACCGAAGACACCAAGGAAAGTAACCATATTGCAATACGGTGGGCCGCTATCATGAGCCATGTTGCAATGTTGTGGGAGTCTGGCCATCCGATGGCTGTCCAACCATAATGCAATGCAGCAGTCTGCCAGGAAATAAAAAGGTAATAGCAGGGATTGAACACAAAACCCCGTGTTAGCTTAGGTAATAAACCCAAACCAACATCATAACCAACTGAGCTAAGAAGGAGCGCTAGTACTGCAAGATATTAGGTACATGTTCGCCCAAACACATAATTAGTGTTTCTACCATCTACACTGGCCCGCATAGGGCCCTGGTTAGGTTGGTTAGGGTTGTTAGCTGGTTAGCTGGTTAGGCCCAGGGATCATTTAAGTTCTTAGGTTAGGTTGGTTAGGGTTGGTTAGGTTAGGTTAGGTTTGTTAGGGTTGAAAATACCCCCAAACACAGAATAAACAGTGCCAAACAATTTCGAAGACCTAGGGCAGCTTGCCTGCCCAAGGTGTGGGTATGAGCAGTGCCAGGTAGGGTAAGCCCAGGCTTAGCCTAGCTGGGAAGGACAATGTCTTCTGTATAGGCAGTTTGGTGTGGTGGTTGTGAGCTCAGACAAACAGGCTTACATAATGTGACTGGAGGCCTGTGGTTCAAGCCTCCCTTTTGCCCATTATTTCTTTTAATATTTGCAGAGGACCACCACAATGCAATGTGGCATGGACCTGGCCATATGGCCAGGGATCCACCACATTGCAATATGGCTCTGGATAGCGGCCTGCAACATTGCAATACAGGTACAGTCTCTACAACCGAAGACTGGGCGAAGGTCACAAAGCGAGCATCGGATTTGATGGAAGACCGGGAGAGTCGTATCTTTATTCCCTCTACGAGCGTACTTGGAAGGCGCTCCAGCGGTGGCGACCCAGCTTTCGATGGACCTTCGAGAACACCGTCTTCGCTGCAATCACCTTCAATTTTGGACCACGCACATTTACCCGCCGACACCTCAACTTCACCAATCTGTCTTGGGGATGGTGTTCTATCACCCCCCTCGGATCGTTTGACCCAGACTTTGGGGGGCATTTGATCCTCTGGGATCTTCGACTTGTGATACGCTTTCCCCCCGGATCGACCATCTTCATTCCGTCAGCAATCATTCAGCACTTGAATGTTCCTATTCGGAGGCATGAAACACACTCCTCATTTACCCAGTATACTGCCGGTGGGCTCTTTCGGTGGGTCAGGAATGGTTTTAGGACGAACAAAGACTTTGAGAATGAGGCATAGGTGGCCGAGAAGGCATTGTGTGTGGCAGAGGCTGAGACACGGTGGGAAGATGGCATGGACATGTTCAGTACAATAGATGAGCTGTAATAGATGCCGGGTAGTCCACTGCAACGAATCTCATAGACTGTTTGGAATGTTACTTTGTGGAACTCGCTGACTTGCACAAGACAAAAATTGTCCAAATTAGGAAATACAGACTGTCGGACCGGACCACCGACCTCACAGGAAACAATGCCAGCCACGATAAGCACTAGTATATTGTGGAAGGCACAGGTCTTTTTGCCAGCTTGTAAGTCATTTTTTGGGCGTAGAACTGCTCTTACATTTATTGCATCAGACCCTATGCACGCCTTCATGCTCCTGGCACACCAGAGCTGGTCACTTCCCACATGACCCGTGCCCACGCCAACGCACATTGGCAGCAGATTTTTAGGGAGCGGGATGCTCGTCCTGACGACGAATTGCACGCCACCCACCTCCGTGATGTCGACAGAGAACGCGCTGTTCAGGCGCACCAGAGTATCGAGCAGCGCCAGCTGGCAGATCAAATCCTGGCTCGTGACCTGCGTGCGGTTCAGGAGGAGGCTGAGTGGCGTCAAGAGTACCATGCAGCAGCTGACGCCAACTTCGACCGTTTGCAGGTATGTTTCCATTTTCGCTGCCGTTTTCTTATTCTGTGTACACAACTGACTCATACCATGTATAGGATGAGGTCTCTTCCCCTAGCGCACCCGCTACACCCCATCCCACCACCGGACGTCGGAAACGCCACCGTCCCCAACGTGGACGCTGCCAGGCTGCTGGGAGGGAGATCGTTCCCAAGGATGAGATTGTTCCCGATTCTGAGGAGGAGATCGTAAGTTATTTTTTCTTCTTTGTTATTTTTGTTTTTTTAACAAAACGAGGCCATACCTGATTCATCGGATGACAACGCCGTGCGCAAGTCCAGCGCGCCTCGTGTCAAGATCCAGCCACGCTTCCCTCACATCAAGAGTGAGGGAGGCACCGGTCGCGAGTCCCCCGCACCCCGTGCCAAGACCGAGAAGGGTCCCACTCAGGTCAAGCCTGAGGATGGTCCCATTCTTGGCAAGCCCCAGGCGGGAGCCACCCGTGAGTCCCACCCACCCCGCATCAAGACCCAGGTCGGTCCCATTCGCGTCAAGCGCAAGGTGGACGCCGGTCCCGTTCAGGGCAAGCACGAGGCGGGCACTGGTCCCGTTCGCATCAAGCACGAGGCGGGTGCCACTCGTGAGTCCCACCCACCCCCCGTCGAGACCGAGGTCGGTCCCATTCGCATCAAGCGCGAGGCGGGCGTCGCTTTCAATTCCGATGCGCCCAACGTCATGATTGAGGGCAAAGATAGTGCCGTGGTACATTTTTGCCGCAACAAGCCCCACCTGTTTGCTAATTGGTCCAGCCAAAGTCGACGCCAGTTCATGCGGTGGCGCCACCCCGCCGCAGTGCACGTGTGGGACGGAACTCACTCACTGCCCTCAACGACGAGGACCTCACGTCTCCTCAATACAGCCGCCCATCTCCCACACGTGCCGGGAAGCCTGCCCCCCTGTTTGATAGCAACGAAGAGCCCTCCACCAGCGCGCCTGCCTCCAAAATCACCTATGTGAACTCCAAGCGGTCTATTCTGCCTTCACCACCCCCTCGACATGCTGTTGCAGCAACACCACCAGCAGCTATGACCCCTTCACACTCTGCAACTCCACCGGCAGCCACTCCCCCCCAATCGCAAACATATGGCAAGCACGGAAGCCCCCTGCAGGTGGTGGTCATCTCTGACTCATCTGGCGAGGCTAGCCTGATCTCACATTCTGTGAGCTCGGTCTCCTCTTTAGTCTTCTCGACGTCCTCATCTCCCTCCACGTCTTCCGCTCAGGTCGGCAAGCACCAGAAAGTCTTCATGCCAACAGGCCCTCTGATTGAATCGGTGAGTGCAGCTCCTGGAGTATTATCTGCTCCACCCAAGATTTTCGTTAACCAGCAGACTGGGGCGACCTACCGAAGCTAGTAAGTTCGGTCCTTCTACGCACCTATTAAGCTCAGATAACCTCAGTAATTAGTGTTGGGATGCAGCGTGCGATCCCCGCAGTAGTTATTGAAAAATTGGGTACTCTAGCGCTCACTGCAATAATTTTGCCAATAACTTTCAGATATCTTTCAGTATTTTCAATACCTAGGACTTACAGGCATAGCTTGTAGGCTACAGTGGATAACTTTCAATAAGTATGGGCCTTGGGCATGTATTGCGCTGTTGTACCAGACCCCATATGCCAAAAAAGGCAATTTCTTGTATGAGGACAGAAAATACTAGGAAAAATCACAAAAATTGATTAAAAATAATAATAGGCCTTGAGCATGTATCATGCTGGTGTACTAGCCCAAAAAAAAGAAATATCACATCCCATATGCCAAAAATCGCAATTTTTTGTATGAGGACAGAAAATACAAAGAAAAATCGCAAAAATGCATTAAAAAAATCAATAGGACATACAGGCATAGCTTCTGGATAACTTTCAATAAGTATAGGCCTTGGGCATGTATCATGCTGGCATACTAGCCCAAGGAGGAAATGTCATATCATATATGCCAAAAAAGGCAATTTCTTGCAAGAGGACAGAAAATACAAGGAAAAGTCGCAAAGATATGTATAAAAAAAGTTCCCTCCATCCCCACAGTAGCTATTATGCTTTCAATAGATAGTCCAAAACAAGAATTGTATATGAATTTTGTGTAAATTAGTTGTCGACACGAACTCCAGGAGGTCCTCCTTTCCTACCCTTGACGGTGTTCTTTGACGAGGACGATGACAACGAGCGACATGGCTGGGGCGGAACATTGTGGTAGGCAGCGCGCGGAGCCGGACAAGGCTTGTCAGTGGCAGGAGGTGTGTCTCTGTGCTTGCTTCAGCCGGTATGGTAACCACTTTGCAAAATAGCATGACAGTTAGTGTGGTGAATTTTGCAAAGCCCACCTGCTAACACTTGACATATCCCCGAAAGTGTGTCCTGTATGTCCTATTGATTTTTTTAATGCATTTTTGCGATTTTTCTTTGTATTTTCTGTCCTCATACAAAAAATTGCGATTTTTGGCATATGGGATGTGATATTTCTTTTTTGGGCTAGTACGCCAGCATGATACATGCTCAAGGCCTATTATTATTTTTAATCAATTTTTGCGATTTTTCCTAGTATTTTCTGTCCTCATACAAGAAATTGCCTTTTTTGGCATATGGGGTCTGGTACAACAGCGCAATACATGCCCAAGGCCCATACTTATTGAAAGTTATCCACTGTAGCCTACAAGCTACGCCTGTAAGTCCTAGGTATTGAAAATACTGAAAGATATCTGAAAGTTATTGGCAAAATTATTGCAGTGAGCGCTAGAGCACCCAATTTTTCAACAACTACTGCGGGGATCGCATGCTGCATCCCAACACTAATTACTGAGGTTATCTGGGCTTAATAGGTGCTTCTACGTCATAGGGAATATGCTGAACGTTTCTTTTCTGTAGCAAGGTTGCCGTGGAAGCGATGGGGGAAGATGAATGTGTGGTGCCGATGGATCCGGAGGAGGCGGTGAGGATGATTTCGGGGCTCGGTGGGTACTAGTAGTTGAGTCTGGGGATTTGTGGGGCGGTTTTTTTTGTGTGTTGATTGGTAGATTCATGAGACCCAGTTCATGTGTTCAGCGCACTTGCTTTTTGCCTGTAGTTTTTGTCGACATTTTGAATGAAATCGATTTGATTGGTGTTTTCCTGTGTTTATTGTTGAGACCGAAGCTGTCAGAATTGTCTTTTCGTCTAAGTCCTGTCTCTCCCCTGCTTGATCCCCTCTCCTAGAGTCTGCTGGTGTTGTGTCCTGTGAACTCAACCTCTGGCTAGGCATCTATCGAGCTCTTGTTAAACTGGGGTCCTGGCTGCATAAGTGGCTTGCTGACTTGAGGTCAGCACTTGCAAGACACGTTTAGACGTGGCAACTCACATCACCTGGGCTAAAATAATAGACCCAAAATATCTGAACAAAATGTCATCATCGAATGGAGCCACTCACGAAGATTTGCGTATGGTAATTTTATTTTTGAAAATTTGTCTTGGTACGAGCATGACACTGACAAAACTCTCAAATAGGACACAAATGCAACTGGTGCTGCCCCAGGTGACAGCGGTGGCGACGGTGCTGCTGTGGCTTCAGGCGGCAGCGCTGCTGCTGCCCCAGGTGGTAGTGTTGCTACTGCCCCAGGCGGTAGCACTGCTTGCTGGTTCCAAGGCGCCACCCGCTGGCAACAGCGGCAGGGGCAGTGTGGGTGCTGCTCCTGGTGCTGCTTCAGGTGGCGGTGGGGCTGGTACTGCTCCGGGCGTTCGTGGGGCTGGTGCTGCTCCGGGCGCTCGTGGGGCTGGTGCTGCTCCGGGCGGCCGTGGGGCTGGTGCTGCTCTAGGCGGTGGGGCTGGTGCTGTTCCAGGTGGCGCTGCCGCTGCTGGTAGTGGTGGCGAGGGTGCCACCTGCTGGTGCCATAGAGCCGGACGACAGTGATAGTAACTGGGTTGATGAGGACGCTTTGGCTGGCCTTGCAAGCACTCACCGCAGCCGTAACCCACTTGCACCTCTTATCCGTGCTCGCCCAAAGGCCAAACACGTCCGGGGCCCCAACATGAAGGCCACCGAGCGTAAGAGGCGTCAGAGTAAAGTTCAGAGGGGAGAGCGCTTGCGGAGGATCTCCTGAAAGTGCAGGAGAATCGGGAGACGGGTGGCAGAAGAGCTCGCAGAGACCCATGGGATGCACATCAAAGAGGTGAAGAGGAGGATGAATTTCAGCTCGGCCTTCAAGCAGAGGAGAAAGACCAGCACATATAATGCAACCGTGGCTCTAGTGATGGAGGAGCTCAATGAAGGTAAATGTTTTCCAGATCCTCAGCCAGATACTAAGTATTCACCCCTTCAGATCTTCCTGCCGGTAGCAAAGATAGAGCGACGGTCGTATGTCAGATGATGAAAGACGACCCGTCCTTGGGGGAGATATATACGGCGGGGGAGATCGAAGACAAGCGTTCAGAGCTCGAGTGGAAGAAGCTGCTGCGGTCAGTGAGTGTTCGTACAAGCTCAAAAGCCGCTGCACTGAACGCCAAATGGGTATTGGAGAACTTGACTCGAGAGGTATGCGTATTCAGATCACTTGGGCCTGTTGCTTGACTAATCAAGGTGTCAAGATCACCAACCTCGCTGAAAGAGCCAACATGGTCGGTTTTGCGATGTTCGTGCGGGGGGATCTCCATGACCAAGGGATTCCCACGTCGATTGAGTCCCGTGGCACCCTCAATTTCTTCTGTGATGTCTTCCACAAAAGTCCCGACGACGTGATGGCGTTGTTGGAGATGTGGGCAGTGACGAAAAATAAAGGTAACAACAGCTTTTTTTCAGAGGTGCAGGACTGACTCGTTGATAGAGGGGGAGGTTGCCACCAGCTTGGCAGAGCTGCAGAAGGATTGTGGCGCCATGATTCTCAGCGGACTTCGTGAGTCGACACATCCTTGTGTACAAGTATTGCCCTAATAAATTCTGATTCAGGGATGATTACCGGGCAAGGCGAACATTGCCATGAACTACGAAACTACATCAAAGTCTTGGTCCAGGGGAGAGGTGTTGGTCTCCTCGTTTGGCCCAAGGAGGTTGAGTTCAAGCGCATGGGCAAACAGTCATCACTGGGGCCTCTGAGGACCCTGTATGATCATTTGAAGGATGGAAGGACGAAATGGGTGAAGTTGTCGAGGAGGCAGGAGGAAAAAATTGTTGAGGAGTTTGAAGAGATGGTTCGTGAGGGGAAAACGCAAGGAGAAATTCACAGTCGAAGGAGCGACCTTGGTGGGACCCATCAGGTCCGCAATCCGAGGCGACGAGTCCACCGCCGCGGTGAGGACTCTGACTCAGACCAGGACAAGGACAACAATGTCGACATCTATGAAGGCAACAACAGCGACAATGACGACAGCAACGACCCTGCGACTTCTGGGAAGCACACCTCTCCCATCACGACCAAGAAAATCCGCTGCACCCAAGCCAACAAAATTGACATCCACCAAGAAGCCTACTGCTCCGAAAAAATCCTCCTCCACCGCCTCGAGTGCCAAGGCAGGTCGAAAACAAGGCGCTGGAGACCCCTCCAACGAGCCACCAACAAAGAGACGACGGACTGGCAAGGACGACTCGAGGCCAGGAAAACGCAAGTCTCAGCCGGAGGACAAGGGGGAGGAGAGGCC
Source organism: Mycena olivaceomarginata (assembly GCA_029378375.1). Classification (NCBI taxonomy): domain Eukaryota; kingdom Fungi; phylum Basidiomycota; class Agaricomycetes; order Agaricales; family Mycenaceae; genus Mycena; species Mycena olivaceomarginata. The sequence goes on from JARKIC010002621.1 coordinate 53,225, forward strand.
GAAGAAGAAGAAGAAGCCCACCGAGTTGAAAAGAGTGGAGAAGCAGATTGAGAGGGGCAGGGAGAGGGCGGAGGAGAATCGAGGGAGACCCAAGCCTCTGACCAATTGTCAAGGGAAAGAAAGGTGGTCCTCCTGGAATTCGAGAGTAGTTGTTTTGGACTCACTGTACACAGATTTGCCGTTTTTGGAATTTACGGCGGATTTCCTTTTTTAGAAGTGGGACTTGCAGTTTTTTTCTCACCTTAATTGAAGCTTTATTGCAGCTTTGTTGTACAATTTTACAGTTAAGTCATACTTATGTGTGACTTTATTGGAGCTTGAGTGTCCCGTGAATCGAAAAGCAGCTTTATTGCAGCATATGTGGTAACCCGAACTCTACAGGGAGCACCATATTTATTGTGACTTTATTGCAGCTTTACAGCAGCTTTATTGCAGCTACCGTCCCCTACGTGCCTTAAGTAACTGGCCACATTTGTTGTGACTTTATCACAGCTTTACCACAGCTTTATTGCAGCTACTGTCCCCACCGGTCTTGACCAACCAGTCACATTTGTTGGGACTTTATCACGACTTTATTGCAGCTTTATTGCAGCTTATATCCACCATCACATCTCCATATAAGGTCATGTGTATATGCAGCTTTATTGTGTCTTTACTGTGACTTTAGTGCAGCTAGGTTGACTTAGCTCCCATGTGCTGCTGGACCTCAGAAATATTGCGACTTTATCGCGTCTTTGCCGCAGCCTTTGATGCATCATAGGCAAAACAGCTAAAAACCGGGGGTAACCCCCAGGTTACCCCTCTTTAACTAGAGGGGAAATTTGGGAGGCTTAGGTGAACTGTCAGTATTACGCGTACGCGTAATTTTTTACGCTGTATATCTGATACGCTACACCCTTCCCGTGCGTAACAACCAGAAACGAAAGGGCAAACGGGACGGTTACATACGTAACGTCCGTTTACGCGTAATTTACGGGATTTTTGCAAGATTTTTCACACATCTGATCGCAACACCTCTAAGGGCCCTACAGGATCAATTGAAGCATGCAGGAGATCAGTAGGATATAACTGAACATGATTTTCTGAGCACTACCACCCCAGAATCAAGATTGAGTACCTTGGTGAGAGCTCAATGTCGGTCTCGGAGGTG
>JARKIC010002622.1:0-54336 GCA_029378375.1 Mycena olivaceomarginata
GGATGGCCGATATGTGGAAATCCATCCACGCACTGGTTTCGACTTTACAGTACCTTGCCCCTATTTTACATTACTACATTTGTTTGTAACGTAAATAGTGCCAGATCATCACCTTTCTGCCGCAAACCACCACATTCGTGACCAGTGTAGGGCTCCACGCCCAGGAGAGATTCGGTGTCCCTCCGTCCTCAGTCTTCTGAAGTCACCAGTGGGCATCCTAGCCACCCAAACCCCTTGAATCTCACCTTACGACACTGCCGTCTTCACACGGCATTTTTCCCACTATCGTACTCTGTTTTCTCACCACTTTTGCACCCTAAGGCTTGAGACCTGTTTCTTATTTTTATCCTTCGCATTCGCTCTACGGTTACACGGACGACCGGCCCAAAACCGAACCTACGCACCGGGACATTCCCTCTTCTACAACGGTCGTATACCAACCGTATACGGTCGTAATACCCGTAAAGTGTACCGTACCGTACCGTAAAGGGGTCCTGGACAAGTTTTACGGTTTCGGTTACGGCCGGTTAGGGACCCGTAATTGACCGTAATCGTTACGGTCGTAACCGTATACGGTACGGTGAGGATCCCTAACCTTGAGTGCTTTCCCGCAGGCGCCAAGAAAGCTCTACTGGCTGCCCTAGAGGAAGATATGGACTGAATAGCTCTTACTTGCTACTCTTTCATTTGAATTACCTATACTGGCCACACGTACGATGGTGGCTGGTGCAGACTGCTACTGCCGGCGGGCCTACATCCTTTGGTCAAAAAATGATGTCTTTTTTCTTCCGTCTGCTCTTACGCCACTGGGACTCGGAGATTGAATCATATATGGAGTTTCAAAGGTACAACCGGTTGCGATGAGTTCGTCTGATTCAACTCACTGATGAAATTTTCACAGAATACCTTCGAGGATCAAACCCTGTATGGAGTTTCAAAGGTACAACTGATTGCGATGAGCTCACCTGATTCAACTCGCTGACGAAATTTTCGCAGAGTACGCTCGGGGATTGAACACTGTGTGGAGTTTTAAAGGTACCGCCCGCTGCTATGAACTTGCCTGATTCCCCACTGGGGATTTTTTTACGGAGTCAAGTAACCAGTAAATCGGCATGCCTCAGCAAAAAACCATTGCGGCGCTCAGCCAACCTCGCTAACACAATGTGGCGCCGAAGCCCAGAGCCCCGTTAACTCAGGAAGAATGCCATCAGAAGACTGAGGCGTCAGCACCAAAACAAACAGAGATGAACGATGATATTTGTAAGTGCACGCATGGCACAGGCCTATAAAACATTAATTTCTTGAACAGAAGCAGTCCTTGACTATGTCATTGACCAGGCAAACAAGCTTGCAGACAAGCATGACAAGAAAGTCCGGTACTTCCTGGACTGCATTTTTCAAAGTGGCGCACACATGGTTGCACCGGCAGCATGAGGTCAACCCCTACCACACATTCAAGAGCGAAAAAGCCGCAGAACTACGTGCCAGTAGGTCCTCCCATTTTGTCTTCACTGTCAAATATGCACTGACCGTATTTAGCAGGACCCCCATGAATATGGGGCAGATTCACAACGCATTCCACCAAGAATATACCGAGCTCACAGATGCCGAGAAGGCGGCCCTTGCAGAGCGTCACAAGCAAGATCGTAATGGACACATTGTCCGACGTGATTCGCCCTGTGCACGGGTTCAATCTCCTTGGCCGGTCCAACCCTAATCTTTCCTGGTGTACATACGGTGCTTTGACATTCACTTGCGGCGTTCTTCCTTCTGACTCCGCCCGATTTGCAGCCTGCCAGCCGGAGACCGGTTCGGAGGTAATCTCGAACTTGACGCCGCGATGGTGTTTTCTTCTCTCATCGGGGGCTCTGGAACTATGCCAATTCGGTCTCTCCACTACATTTTACCCGGCCTCTTTGGCGGGATCTTTATACTCAAAGCTACTCTCAAACGGACTCTACGCTCCATAAACGCTGTTCAGGCACGAAATCTGGCGCAATCTGCGGATGCTAGGTGCTTTGAATGGCGGAAATACCGTAGTGCGTGTACTATTAGACCTTGTCCCCCGCGCCACTTGACTGAAAATGCCTATTTTTCCGCCTGAGATATGCCTCCCTCATGTTTGCGTCATCCTGCGTCCATGCATCAAGCGTCCTACGTTGGTTCATCCACGATCCTTGGGCAATGTTTGCCAAGGCTGCAGAGATGGCTATTCCAGATTCTTGGATCAACAGCACACTTGCAGGTCTCGAACGTGTGAATCCCTTCGTCACGGAGCTCGAGAAGCTGAATATCTATGATGACGACGACGATATTGCACTTCACATCGAGCACTCAGACAGCAACACCCATGAAATTGCAGCTATCATTTCTCTTGCCCCAGCGTCTCCACCGTCTCGCCGGAAATTGGTAATCCAACGCAAAAGCGATGCAGAACTTGTCTTTCTGGACCTTCTTTCCCCCCTGGTGGAGCCGTTACATTACTTGCTCTTTCTGCCTCAAGGCACACTGGGGTGGTCTCCATCCCGTCTGACGTCCGACGGCAAGAAATTCAGTCAGGCCCGATGGTACAGAACCCGTTTCTACATGAATGGCTCGGCATTCATATAGAAACGTGTCCGGTACCACCGTGCCTGGCTAAATTTGCCACCATTGGGGGTAAGACGGATGGGAGACCATCCCAGTGTGCCATGAGGAAGTAATAGCAAATAATGTAGTGGCTCCACAAATGGGGAAAGGAGATCCAGAAAGATCGGTTCGACTTGATCTTTGCGTCGAATGACCAATTTTCGACGCGAAGGAGGAGATGCGGGGGCAAGAGAAATAATAGCCGCAATTTCGTTGCTAATCAGGTCGGAGTGTTCGATGTGGAGAGCGATGTCCTCATTGTCATCATGAGACTTCATATTCTGGAGTTCAGCTATGAAGGGGCTCACTCGTTCCAGCCCAGCGAGCGTGCTATTGATCCAGGAATGCGGAATATCCATTTCCGCGCCTTTCTTGAACATGGCCGAAGGGTCCTGAATAAACCAACGGATCGCGTGCTGACCCTTGTGTGCGGGCAGCATTCGGTGGTAAGTCCGTCCACCTGCTAAGGTCACAGCTGATATGCCATCTGGGAATGTCATAAAATCCCCATCGTAAACCCTAAGAGCTGTGAGAGAAAAGATGTTGTTTAATTTGCGTGATATTCCGGCGGTTTTTCGGTTATGAATGAAGCAGTCCCACTCCTCAGGGTACGGCGGTATGAGAGGTTGGTAGTGGGCGCCTTTGGGCCCGCAAACGAAACATCTGTCGTGGATTCTTTCACCTGTCAGTGCCTGTTGTTTTTTATATATTAGAGAGCGTCAGAGATCATTGAAGGGATTGTGTGCACCTTGATACCACATATTTTACAGTTTCTATTCCACAGGAGGCCAAGAGGTTTGGCAGTCTGTGAGGTATTGAGGATGGCGATGCGCTCCCACCATGGTGAATTCGAATCTATTCTTCGGGTGTTATTGATACAGTCTCGGTGATTAGTACAGCATGCGATATCCTCACGGTGATTCTGGTGGTCATCGGACAGCGCAGAGCGTGAAAGTCTGCGAGCATGCGTGTCCTGCTTCCGGCGATCTTCACGCTCGGTGCTGTTCTCATCCTTGCGGCGTTGTCTCTGAGCTTCACGTCTAAGGCGACGTTGTCGTTCCGTTTCCGATTCGGCATCGTCGCTTTCTGCGATAGTTCGTAGCCGGGGCATACTGTACAATTTCGTTCAATTCGGCGGTCACGCGTCACGCACCCCCTGTGCCGCGATGAATTTCGGTCTCGGTCACGGGTCACGGTGCCCAGTGCCGAATGTAAACTGCGTGACATTGGGGCCAAATCTCCCTTGGAGGTGCAAAAAAGGCAGAATTTTCGAAAATTTTCGTCTTGAATGCCGATTTTTTGGAGGTGTCACGCCGAAATTCGTTGGTTGCCGAAGTGCCGAATCGGCTTTTTGGGTCACGGGTCACAACCCGTGCCGAATTGAACGAAATTGTACAGTAATAGCAGAGATGAGTGAAAAAACAGAGATGGTATTGCGCATCCAGCCGGCCGGACAAAAGGTGCGCAGTAATGCCGCAGTCCGCTATTGTGGGAAATCACCATTTGAGGCTGCTGGCGCGTCCAGGCAGCTGGACAGAAACGCGTAGTAAAGCCGCAGCGCACGCCTGCGTGGAGAACCTATTTCGAGAAAAGTGCTGTTATTTCTTGATGTGGAGAGGCTGTTCACGTCAATGTCGAGGGAAGTGGCAGAGATCGACAAAAAAAGGCAAGAAGCAGATCCGTTGATTGCGCAGCGGGCGGAGTTTGAAAAGGCTTCAGACATGCTTAATTTTATCAAGAGAGAGATGAAGAGAGTGAAGTGAAGTGATTTCTCAACTCCTTCTTACCTCGCATTTGTCCTATTTGGACCTGATCGATGGCTCTGGGCTGCGTCAGTGATATTTACGTTTTACACTTGGCCCGTGCGCATCTGCAGCGTCAGGTGCCAGTCCTCTCTTCTCTCCCTTCTCCCATCCAATGTCCGTTTCCCCCGAATGTCTCAGGAGACAGTGACCCCGAAAACTTCTTCGCGGAGCCCGCTTCGTTGAAAAAATTCCCCACAAGGAGTTCGGGAACTCTTGTTCCGAGTTGCTCGACGTGTCTCAAAGAAGAAAAAGATATTGGTTGGCTCATGCGCAGATGCTCCAAGGTCCGTTGCGGTTGTTCATCCGGCGCAACTGTAAAACAATAACCTGTTCTTTTTCAGTGCCACGCAACATTGTACTATTCCACAGAGGTTTGACGCCATAATTTGACGAGGTCGGCTTGCCCTGATCGCCTCTCCGTGCCGTTAGTGCCAGGCCCGGGACTGGTACGGCTATAAGTTATCCCTCCGATTCAGAAAACACCTGAATCCATATGTTTTCCCACAGGCCATTGCACAAGAAGACTTGTGAGGACGCGCAGACGGTCGCATCGAAGCGCCTCCCAAAGTTCGTTCAGGATCTGCTCCAGTGCCCGGTCTTGTGACTACAGCTTCAGTCGTGCTTCATTGTGGCCTTTGATCTCCTTCAAAACGCACGCTGCGTCGAGCCCCTTCACGCCCTGAGTGGATATTGCCGTCGAACCCGCCGACATCGCCGATTTCGAGGATATTTTCCTGGGGAAATCACCCAAAAAGAAAGCTCAAGGCATGGTCCAGGTTAACGCGTTCACAGTGGTCACGGGGTCGATTCCCGAGCCGCTCCGCGTCTAGAAATATGGCGGCGAGAGCGAGCCCGGGCAGATGCTGCCGGATTTCATGCTGATGCCATAGGTTCCAGTCAAGTGGGCGTTTCAGACGGATATGCAGAGTCCGGCGTAGATGCTTCCATCCGTATCTATTCGGCCTTGAAGGAATCCGTACCGGCTGGATAAACGGAGGTTGCGCGTTCATCGACTCGTCCACTGGTGCGAAAACAACGATTCCACACCGTCGAAAATTGCATGCAGTACTTGGTCCTTTTCCCCCTCATCTTTCAACGCTGACTGATTGGCATTCACAGATTCGTAAATATGCACATCAGAGACGACACGAACAACGAGTTGCTTCTACGCACTCGCATGCTACCATCCGACATTCAGGCCATTCGCGATGCAGCCTCCGAGTTCATCATCCCAGCTAGGCTTCTGCGGATTAAGATGGCACGAGAGCTCATCTACGAGCCACTCTATCAAGAATGCTTGGAGCGTCTAGCTCGCGGCGAACCGTCGTAGTTTCTATTTCTTTGTGCTCAAAGTTGTATTAGACGAGCGGCTATACATGCATTCTCTTGACTTCCGGAGGATGGAATGGATTATCAAAAGCCTCCATGAAGTCAAACTTGAGTTCTTGAAAATTCGATTGGGGAACATAAATGTCCTGCGGCATTTTCATTTCATGCAGTCCCTCATCAAGTGGATCTTGATCACCATTAATACAGTCCTCAGGTATATAACGCGTGCGGCAAGACGCACGCGGGTTCTTGTTTGGGCCTATGGTTTCGTTCTTGCCACTACTTACACTCGTATAATCAGTTTTGACAAGATGTGCATCCCTGTGGTTGTTGCAAGGGTTATGAATGTGAGAACCGAAATACGAGTTCAGAAGATGGATTGAACTTAGGCTCGCAAACCGAAACGACCAGCACAGGACTCAAAAACATGGTAGGAAAGACGAAGACAAGCATAAAATTCAACAGAGCAAAGAACTTACCGGAATTATCAGGAAACAGTGACTCTCGCACTTGACAAGGGTACTTGACTTGGGTCACCGACTCACCGAACGTGGGAGACCAAAGCATCTGCGACTGGGAGTAGGAGCATGCAACGGGAGGACCAATTCTCTCCGCGAACAAAATGGCGGGCGCAAGCCATTTGGATGATGCCATGAACTCTGGCTTGGGTTGGCTGGTGTGTTGAAGTCGAAGTCAACGTCAGCGTTAAGGTTGAATCGCGCTGAACAGACGACAAGGTCGCCTTTCAATCTGGTGAGGAACATAGACACACAACACGAGCTTAGAACTGGAAAGAAAGAAGTCATTTTGCGTGGTGCCATTAACGGCGACAGCAACAGAATTTGGAAATTCTTGGCCGGAGTGAATATCTCAATCAAGTCCTTTGAGCACTGTTGAGACTTCGGAAGTGTTGGTATCGATGTTGGCGTATGGTTACTGACACATCCTGCTTGTTATGCGTGCTTGGTCACTTTCAGAGAAGAACTTTTGCACGTTAACGGTAAACACGAGCCAAGCACAAGTAGACCCTACAGATTGACTCGTATATGCGGCCATAAAAGTAGCAATGGAACGAAACTTACATAAGTGCGACGCATAGTGTCGTACTTTACAGTAAATGTGTCGCACTTGCTATGTTTCGCGCTGCCGCGTTTTGTATATACTCCTTGTCTTGCTGACACACGATCTTTCGGAGACTTCCACCCACTCCACCGCCGACAGTGCCATCTCATCCGTAAATTCAATTTCGCTGGGACACCCTAGTGTAGGGCTCCAACCATTTAGTTTCCGTTTGAAGTTTTGGGCAAATCAAACGGAAACGGTTGCCAAACCGTTTTAAAACCGTTTGAAACCGGTTTCAAACGGTTTTTTAGCAGGGAAAATGAACACACGGGTTGAATGGACCTGATTTCACCTGAAAAACCCCCCAGCTATTCTCCACAGTGGTATGCTCCAATTTTATAGATTCAAAAGTGCACGAGAGCCTTCCTTGTTCTTCCCTTGTGCAGCGGTGCGCTCCCGCCATCAATTGCGGCGATCATTCCCAATTTGGATACTGCCCAGCGCTGCCATTGACCTCGCCACAATCTCAACACCTCGGTTATTTTGGCCCAAAATTCAATGGGACCAACTTTGCTCATCATTTTGAATCTCGTTGAGACCCAAACAGATTCCAATAACTGTGTTCAGTTGGTCAGTTGGTCAAAACCGTTTGAACCGTTTGTTTGCTAACCGTTTACTGTTTGGCCCAGCCAGCAAATCAAACGAAAATAAAAACGATTAAAACCGTTTGAAACCGGTTTCAAACGGAAACGGTTGGAGCCCTACCCTAATGCTCTGGCGAGAGACACCGAATACGTCGCATTTTCCATCTCGAATTCTTTTGAGCACTTTCTTCCTGAGCTCGGATTCATTGAGATTTTGGAAAAGAGCAGCAATGGCACTGGCGTACTTGGAGCTCAATGATTCTACTTGTCCCAACCCATCCCTTTAACGTGCCAATGAAGGCACGTCTCGAAGTGCACCTTCAGCAACTGCCGCAATATCACCTCATCGGTCAAATCGTAGCGCGTTCGGTCGTCCCCGCGATCCCTCTCGTCAGCCACGCGATTCTTGCGCTGCTCTCCGGACTCTCGTTGCCCGGGACCTGGCCGAGGAAATTGAACTGGCGGTGCGGCTGCAAGGAGCCAATCCCCGTCCACGTCGCAGCCGCTGTGCTCAACCCGAAGAATTCTGCCATACCATTTTACCCCGTGCCTGACGGGCCAGATGCCGAAGCGATAGTCGTCGAACCAACCGTGGACGCGTGCATCCATAAGGATCGTGTTGATTACCGCGTCCGTTTGATGAAGTCCACACTCCTGGATCATCTGGAACCCTTCATAGTCAAACATATCTCTCATCTACACGGGTGGAACGTCAAATCGAGACAACATTCCTTGCCCATCGACTCACATACTGTTCGATACTCCATGCCAAGGGGAAGACATGTGCGCTGTGAAGTGAGGTCCAGTCTTTCCCCCGTGGAGGGTCGCGGTCCAGTGCTCGACGGCCCGTTATGCGACAGCGACCGTCTAACTTACGACGGTCGCCCCGGATGCTGTCATTCTAGTTTTATGCATGGGCGATCCGGGTATACGGTGTAATGGATATAAATACTCGGGTAGGGGTCATCGTCCCGGCGGATCCTGGCGCAGTAATAATGCGCGAAGAGAGTGGCCACTCTCTCGTGATAGGTGTTTCTGGGCCAAGGCGGGTCGCACTAGTACGCTTGAACCAGACGTAATGCCCGTTCGGCACGACTCGCTCGTCGCTGTCGTTTAATCGCAGGGGGGCGTCCATAGTTGCTTCTACCGCCTTGTCGAAATCACCTGCCTGGCCCCCGGCGTCAGCGGACTCAAAGAATGTTCCTTTCGCTTTCACAAGAACCCAACGGTAGGCTGTTACACCAATCATATCAGCAACGGAGAAAGATTCACCGGCTGCCAGTGTTATGCACCTTGATTTGCATAAAGAACACCCATAAACTCCAGCATCTCCCGTACTTCGAGACGATCAAAGGTGGCAAATCCTACTCATACTACAGGTTATTCACCCCAGACACATCGCAGCCGCTAGGGAGCTTACCTCCAATGACCGTCGGTTGGTAATCTTGCTTCGCGCTGCCCCAGATGTGCACATTGCGCCCAAGGCTATTGGGATAACATCTACGGTCACTTGTTTCAGGGTACCGATCCCAACCTCCGGCAGCAAAGAACAAGGCCTCCATGTACTTGGTGTAAGTTGAGCAGACCGATTCAAGTTGCTGCCGATAAGTAATCGATCAGATCAATCCGAACTTTCGGAACGGAAGGGTTACGTCATGTGTCACTCCCTCTCTCTCTCTTTCCACGACAACGATAAGGACCCTATGCCGCTAGTATCCAGATTGGGCTTTGTGATTGCGCCGTTGACGCCGCACATCCCGGACGTTCTCCTTTGCCACATAGATAAACGGACACAGCTCGTGAGTGTAATCGGTGGTGTGTCCTTTTTTTTTTTGCCTTGTGCCGTCCATCCTGACTACCCAACCGTCCAGCACTGGACTCAGGTTTAGCTCCAGTCAGTGTGCGCAACGTATCTCGCTGGCTCTTTCTTCTTGCACGCTCCTACGCTGGCGCACGGCCTATCCGCCCCTCCCGCCGTTTACCGCTCCATCACTGTTGTTGGTACAGATGTCTTCACTCGCTGCCTCGATGAGATTGGCTCCGAAACTTTCCCCTGTGATTCTCCCCATCAACTGCCACCGGGCTGCTATGCACTCTTTGACCTCGATGGCAGTCCATTCCAATACCCGATCGGCCGCACTAGGCCAAGACCCACTTTCTCCCAAACGCGACCCATCTGGACTGTCCCTGATGATGGTCCCCGCGCTGTCTACCGCATTACAGTCAGTCTTCTTCCACACTGACGACTTCCGTTCATTGTCTTTACAGAACCCAGTTCCGGAACCTTTCGCCAGCCAGGCACGCGAGCGTGACCAAGGATTATGCTGCTTCACCGGCCTCCCCTCGAACTACATCACCTGGATAATTCCTCCGTTCCTCGCCTTGGCCGTTACTGTGTGTTCGCTCAACCTTTTCTCCGCCTGCGACTTATCTACTTGCAGCCACCCGGCTTTTCACTCGAGAGTTGCCTCTCTTCCAATAATGTCTTCACAATTTTGCCGGAACTTCTCACAGCTTATCAGAATAATTTTATCGCTGTTGACCCACAGGCTCAATTGTTGCATACCCTGGTACTCCTCGCTCATCGTAATAATTTTCACAGGATGGCTATCGCATCGTGGTCTTTGACACATTTCAACATGTTCATCTGCTCGACCGTCTCTGCTCGTTGCCTTCTACCAGACGCTTCTGGCACGCTGTGGCGAGGAGCTAGGCTTGTCTCGTCACACGGGATTGTTGGGTGGTCGAACCAACAGAGGTAACTGGCGTAAGAAGATGATTGACCGAGTCAACTAACTACGTACAAACAGGTTATATACTAGGATCAAGTGGCTATGTAAATACGTAACAACGAGTGATGGGAGTCCTCCCTGAGTAAGCGGTATAGTCCATGACGGCAAAGGAATGTGGTAAGCACGAGGGGCAGGACGCAGCAAGGTTATCGACATGAACAACGGAGCCCGATGCCTCGGTAGAGACGGTGGTTCCAGTTGTCACAGTGGAGACGGGGAGATGTACGACAGGGGAGTCAGCTGGGGCTGCGACCGGCGCCGCTCTCTCCACAATCTCACCATTCTCCAAATCGGTGCGACGCTTCTTCGAGAGCTCTGCAGCCTCTGCATCGCGCACCCCCTGGAGGAACTCGGTGTCCTGAGAGCGGCGCTTTTTGGACAAAGCGGCGAGGTTCGCGATCGAGTCGACAACGGGCACCCCATGGTAAGGATGCTGAGCCCGATTCGAATGCTCCTGCCTGTTGCGGCTGCGACCGACCTCGCGGCGCGCAAGGCCATCCATCCAGGTGTCGTACGTCGCGATGGTGACCTGCCGATGGCCAGGACGAACCTTCTCCCCAGGTTCGATGTCCCGGTCGGTCACCTGGAGCTCGAGCAGAGACGCGGGGCACAACTGGGCGGTAGGAAATTTGATGTAGCGCTCGGTTTCGCTGTAGTAAGCAAAGTTGTAGCCTGAGTTGTCGAAGGCGTTGAAGAACACCACGAAGGCCCGATAACCGTAGGGATTGAACTCGAGATCGAGGGAGGCGTCGTGCAGGCGCATGTTGTGGATGACGAACAACTGCACCTGTTTGGCGGCAATAAGGGAGGGGCGGGTGCCATCGTCGAAGCGCATTAAGAAAGACTAGTCGTTGAGACGAATCAGGCACGGGTGGAGCTGGTTGTAGCGGTGGTACTTCTCAGGAATCGTCCTGAGGTCGTATTCTCCAGTAATCATGGTGAGCGAAGGGTGCAACGAGTGGTTACGAGTGCGACAAAGTTGGGCGATCAATTCAAGAGACAACTGGCGACCAATGTCCATTTTATTTGACGCTTGAATGGAGATACAACCAGCCATCAAAGCCTCATCATTTTTCGGAGGCTGCCCCGTTCCGTATCCAAGATCCTTGATGTCGGACACTCCCTGAGTCTCAAGATACTCTGGCAATGCATTCAGATGCTTGGTCTGGTTGTAGGACATCCATGTTTTGTCCCCAGACTTCCAGAGAATCTGGAACAAGGCCTCAGAACGGTGTCCATAGTGGCTCACTATCTTGTCCACTGCCCATTCGTTATCTTCATACTCATTGGAAATTCCTAATTGGTTGTCCAATCTGCCAGGAAATCTCCGGTCATCATTCGGGAGATGGATGCGCAGCAACGACACATGGAAAACGCCGTGAACTCCCCGTTGTTTCATGTCATGAGGTAGTTCAATCTCGAACGAATTGTTCCCAAAATCTCGCGTGATCTTGTAAGGTCCAATGAATTTAGGGATCAGTTTGCGAGCCAATCCCTTGGCAAATTTCACATTCTTGGTGGATAGATACACCAGATCTCCTTCAGTGAAGGGTGACGGCTGCCTTTTGCGGTTAGCGTCCCTAGTCTGTTTGACGCGGGCGGCTAGCATGCTATCATGCGCAGCCATGATGGCTAGGCGACGCTCTAGTGCAAATTTTGCGACACCGGGGTATTCCTTATGACGATCTACATTCCAGATCAAAGAACGCGGCATCCGACCATTATTCAGGAAGAAAGGTGCGTAACCAGTGCTCTCAGAACGTGCAGAATTCATGGCGAACTCAATCATGGGCAACTTGGAAACCCAGTCGCGCTGTTTGGGTTCGATGCACTGGCGCAACATTTGTGTTACGGTGCGGTTCGCTCTTTCAGTTCCACCATCACTTTCCGGGTGATACGCGCTCGACATATTGAGTTTGATCCCAATCAAGTCGTGTAGCCGACGCCAGAAGGTACTGGTGAACAAGACGTCGCGGTCACTTACGATGGACTTGGGAAGTCCATGAAGTTCATAGATCTCCTCGAATATCAACTCAGCCATTTGGCGAGCGGTATAGTTGATTCGTCCAGGGATTAGATGAACCATTCCCGTTAGGAGATCAATTGCAACCACGATGGAATTAAACACTGCATCGCGGTTTTTCGACTCAGGAAGAGGACCAACGAAGTCAACACCGATGGACTCCCATGGTTGAAGTGGAGGATTCAAAGAATGGAGTAATCCATACGGCTTCTGATTACTGGGTTTGCTATGCTTGCAGGTTATGCACGACTGACAGAAACTATACGTGTCTCCCACCATTTCTTTCCACCAAACATGGTCCCGAAGATAGTCCAAGGTTTTCTTTGGTCCGAGGTGGGCCAGAACGGAATGCGCCTCTGAGATCACAATCTCAGTTAGGTTTCGCCCTCGATAGGTAATGTGGGGGATGCAAAGGACTCGACGGTCGGATTCCTTGAGGAATATTAGACCGTCTTCAACTTCAAAGTTACGGTGGGACTTGTAGTCCTCCAAGATAATTTTAAAGAAGGTGTCCTGCGCATATTGACCCTTGACGAGTTGAGCAATATCAAGGCCTTTCCAACCGCTATTAACGACTTGAAGCAGCGAATCATCCATCCGTTCTAATTCCTCGGCGGTCTCGGAGTTCACTTCAGTGACAGATTCCATTTCGCTTGGTACCCTCGGTTCTTTATTGAGTTCGGGGTTCCTCAACGGAGTTTTCGTTGCTTTGGACGAGTTTTTTGGTGTACCCTCGCCCTCCTTTGGGTCCTTACGGGTGGAAGACCCAAATCGAACTTTCTTGTCAGAGACAGAGGTCCCCGAGGTCGATGGATCCGTCGATTTATTGGCCTCGCGGGTCATAGACCGAGTGACTCGATCCGTGGTGAGCGCAATCGCTTCGCATCCTGCAAATACAGGCATAGAAATGGCATTGGTTTCGATAATGTCGTTATCCACAACATCGTGGTAAGTGTATTCAGAGCGCGCGCGGACAGTACCAGGAGCCTCGTTCGAGTAAATACGAGAAAGGGCATCGGCGAGGACGTTCTCAGTCCCTGGAACGTACTTGATGTCGAAATCAAACCCTGATATCTTTTCTATCCAACGAGCTTGCCTGCCGGACAAATTCTTCTGGTTGACCAAGTGAATTAAACCTTTGTGGTCGGTTACCCAAGTGAACCGACAACCTTGCAGGATGTCTCGATGTCTGAGCATGGCTTCGATGCCTGCAAGCATTTCTATCTCGTGTACAGGATAGTTTGTTGCGCTGCATTCAATTTAGCGGAAAGAATGCGGCAACCTTGGCCGTTTTCCAGTCTGATCCTTGGCAAACAACACCGGCGATGCCGGAACTGCATCCGTCAGTCACCAGGAAAATAGGTGGCTCGCCCTTGCGATACTTCAAGGGTATGCGGTGATGATCACGCCCGATGTGAACGGTTTCCTTCACGTCTTTGAATGCCCTTTGCTGAGTGTATCCCCAACGAAAAGGAACGGCATCGCTGGTTAATGCGTGCAAAATACCCATCGGAATTCTAACCATTGCCAAGTCGTCAGCCAGATATCCAACTGACCCCAGAAAGCCGCGCAATAAATCACGGTTGGTAGGAACTTTCCATGCCAACACAGACTCGACTTTGTCTGGGTCCATTCGAATACCTTGGTCATCTACAACCCGTCCAAGAACCCTGAGTTCTGGAGTCAAGAGCTGCAGCTTTTTGGCGTTCAGGTAGAATTTCTGCGCTCGTAAAACGTCAACGATCTTCTTGACATGTTGAATGTGGTCCTTCAAAGTCTCTGAATAAATCACAATGTCATCCAAGTAAACATCCATGAAGACACCCAAATATTCGGAGAACAAGTGATTCATCAGCGACTGGTAAGTCGCCGGAGCGTTACAATCACCTTGCTGAAGCACCAAACTAACCATATTTCCATCCGGAGTGCTCATGGCAGTGCGTTCAACATGCTCGGGCACGATGCGAATTTGCTCATATGCATCCTGCCCGTCAATCAGAGATCTGAATTTACAGCGCGCCACCCTGCGCAAGATCCCTTCCATATCGGGAAGGGGAGACGTCATTTTACGAGTGTTAGCATTCCGTGCGCGTAAATCCACGACTACGCGCAGTCTTGGGGGACTAGACTTGGGTTTGGGGATAAGCAACATTGGAGCGGTATTGGCGCAACTAGAGACTTTCCAGCGGCCAGAGGCGAGGTATGCTTTGCGTTTTTCGTCCCATTGGGGTCGCAATGCCTCGGGGCAACGCGATGCTCGCCAAGGCAATATTTTGGACTCATCAATAAATGGGATTGTGTGGTTAATCACTCGCAAAGGTGGTAGCGGAGTATCTGATGCCACACGACAAATCGGCTTTGCATAATCCAACAATTCTTCTCTTGGAGCCGTAACACTACATCCGAGACTCAAACACATGGCCGTAGCCATGCGAATTGTAGTATACGGCCACGACTCTAGCCGTGCGCCTGGCTAGCACTCCTCCGCTGTGCTCGGCTATACAGCCAGCCATCTTGGGGCTTGGTCCGCGGGGCCGGCTGTTGATGGTGGGTTTTTGATGTATCATTGTATGTAATGCTCTAGGATGTTTTGTTCAATAATATATACTATTGATGGCGCATAATACAATACCTTTGCGAAGGAATGGGGATACCAACGCGCATCAGTCGCCTTCCTGCCGCCGCGCCGCGCTCATTCCGATCGGCTCTCCCACCGCTGGCCGTCGCTGCCTGCCGGCACCCGTGCCCCTTGCTATTGCCGCCGGTGCCTGTACCCCTCAACGCGGACTGTTGCCCAGGGCCTTGCAGCTACGCACATCCCAGGGCACACACCATGCCACGGTTTTCGGTGGGGCGGGGCTGGCTGGTAGCGGGTAGCGGGTAGCGAGTAGGTGCAGCCGCATGGGGCGGGGCTCCATGGGGATCAATAGCCGCAAGACAGCCGAGGGACATATCAGCCCACCTTTCCGGCCCCCACTGGCACCCCGCGTGCTCTGCCCAATTTGCGCTCACTGTTGTCTGTTGGCTTGCTGTTGGCCCACCTGGCCGCTTCGAATGAGGCCCTCCATCCCCACTCTCAAAGGGTCGAATTATTTGCACCTGTTACAATATTCATCTGATCAATCCTCGTCCTCCTCTACCACATCGGCTCCCTTTGCCCCTGGGACCACTGCCGGTTCTCTATCTTTATTAGGCCACTCTCCTTGGCACTCCCTGCTGCCATGTCGCCTCTCGTGCTCAAATTTCTCTCAATGCTGCTGGATTCCCGCTGCGCTGGCATCCATGCCCCGGGACCGTATCGCGCGTACAATGGGCTCCCCGTCAAACGCCGCCATGAAACTTCATTGCAAGCATCTCAGTGTTACATCTGTCCATTTAACCATGTGTCTCCATCCCTGGGGCTCGCAATTGTCCTTGCAGCACCGTCTCACCAACTACCCCGCCTCCTTTACGCTTCGGATTCAGACTGGCAAGCCACCACACTGCCTGATCGTATCCTCAAGATCCGAGGATTGGGTTGAGAAGCACTGGGAAAGTTCTATTCCCTTGCGCAGTTGCGATTTTCACCCGATTTGTATTCACCCGTCCTGTCGTGGTGCAACCCCTGAATTTATGTAGTAGGGCTTGCGGGATCACTGGCACCTCGTCGTCTGCCTGTTGTGTCCCGTTCGCCGCGTGTGTGCGTCTCATTCTAGGTACATCCCCCGCTCCTCCCACAAGCCGCCTTTCCGCTTACTGCCCCGCAGCTCTTGCATCGGCGGTATGTGCACATTGGGCTGTAGTTAGCATTTTTCTCTTGAATGTACCTTTTCATGTGCTGAGAATGATATCAGTTTTCCATTTCAGTCGTGTGAGCTTCTAATGTGAGCAGCAGAAGGGCTTGCGACATCATATCAGTCAAGTGCGCACTGATTTGAATCCATTCGAGTCGTGAACTGACTTGAAGCGCGACGTGGAACACCTGTCTCCTTTGCTGATGGTCGAATGTATTTGTATTATGGGTGCATCTGAAGTAACACACTTCTCAGGAAAATAGCGCCCGGAGAGGTCGAGAGGTCAAAAAAAGATCGGTTCGCGATCGATGGAAATGATCAGTTCGCGATTGGAATGCGACAGAAATTGACTTGTGTACTTTATACCTTGTGTTAGAATCCATCTAAACTCGTAACATCTGTACAGTGCAAAGACTACATCTGAATAGGCCTGGAGGTCAAGTTTACCCGAGTCGTGTGCTCAGAGAGGTGCAAAAGTGCATGACAATCAAGAGGGAAGTATCCAAAGTCCAGAATGGATTCAACTCATGATATCAGTTTATGATCAAAATTCTTGCGAACTTTAATTCTACCTCTTGTCGTACTCTCTCTAAATTCCTCAAAATATTACAGCGTGGGGCGACGACCTCAATAAAGCTACCCAAAAAATATCACCTGCAGAACGTAGGGCTGTAAATTTTAATTTTAAAATTTCAGGCTCAAAAAACCAAATGTGCATGAAATGTGCTGGAAATACAGCTCACAAATTTTCAGGCCGGGCGGAGCATCGAAAGTGGGTAAACGGAGCGAAGAAAATCAGTTCGCGACAGCAATCAGTTCGCGATCGAATTTCTACCCCACTCATTTAATTCTTCTAACCATGTTCATTTTTTGAATAAGGTAGCCTTCTAGACATCCGGTGAGACACAAGAACCCAAATGCGGGGCAGGGTGGTGGCCAGCAACGCGTTTTTCTGTGTTAGAGCCACATTAGGCGCCGATTGAGCGCCGATCAACATAAATTCCGATGGTTTGGTGCTACAATCAGGTCAATTTTCCTAACAATTTATATAGATAGGCCTTATTGGTCAATTCAAAGAGATTTGTCGCCTCGGAATAATTCATTATGCGCGTGAATGTGATGAACGAAGGCGAACTTCGGGTTCGGCACCATGACCGGGTCTGTGACTACCGTGACTCTCTTGCTTCGCTCCAGCACCCTCAAGCATCCACCCCTCTGTTCTCGACTTTCGGCTGCTCGTTCTGTCCTCCAACGTGATCTGGGTCCTTCCTGCTGTCTACTCCTCGCTCTTGACAGGTTTTTTCCGGGTAGATTCTGTGCTTTGGCTGCTTTTATACCTTTCTGTTCGGAGCCCACAATTCCCCATCCCTCCATCTAATCTGACCAAATCTCGTCGTCTGCAATCTAAACTAGTCCATTCCTTGTGCCTTCCGACTCTTCGGAGCTGGCGGCTGCACTACCACCAGTACCCACCAGTACCAACAGCAGGAGCAATGCCTCCATTCTACGGCACGAATGCGTGCTCGTGGGCAGAGGCTGCCGGCACACAGCGTGGTGGCGTGCAGCGTGAGGATGAACATATCAAGCTGCACAGCAGGCTGGCAGCTGCGGGGATACTGCATGCGATCGGCAGGCGGGCAGGTGGCAGCGCGGGCGTGGAACGGGGTGTGCAGGCAGCGCGGGTAAGCGGAGCCAGGTGTGCAGCAGGCAGGCAGACAGCGTGTAAAAACGACGGCTGGTGCAAGCTGCCACCGCAGCCTGGGGAGAAGTGCGATGGGGGACAGTCGCATCAAGGCTACGACAGCAGACAAGCGAGAAGTGAAGTGGATGGGAGGGTGTCCGCGAGCTGCCGTAGCCAGCGGGAAGCCGGCAGCGTGGTGGCTAACAAACGGTGCGGTGGGCCGTGGGTGGCGCGCGGTGAATGTGGGCTACCATTGCGCTGCGGCCAACCACGGTGAGCGATTAGGGTAGACGGGAGCGCACATACGAGACGTGCCTGTGATCTGATTAAAGGGCTGGTTTGCCCTTGATTTAAATCGTGTCTGCTATATACTTTACAGGTTGTTCCGTAGATAGATGCTCTATATACCATAATTCTTTTGCCAATTTTGAAGTATATCTTGACGTCGTCGCTGCCGACGATGGCGAAGAGGTTTGATCGCAATTGATGGCAACGAGCAAAAAATTTGATCATTGGTCCAAATGCAGATAATCGTGTTCATCATGCTCAGCGACAGTTGCATAAAGCAGCGGCAGAGATAGGCGCCTGGGCTTTCGGAAAGGTCCGGGGCCGAGTCAAATCCAAATAGCCGAAAATAAGTTTGTAAATAAACGGCGTCGCTTCATATCCAAAAGGGGACCGAAAATAGACTAAACCCTACGATTATAGCCATGCATGGCTAGTGTCGTGGCTTTAGTGTCCATTTTCCATGGCTACAGCCAGGTCCGGAGACTCAGGCTAAGTGCCACGGGTGTCTCTTGCGGCTTGTAGGACATCCCCTTTCAAGGAAGCTGCCCCAGCAAGAACTCGCGCAGTGGCAACCCCTTCCAAAGGTAGCGGATCAGAACTTCCAATCAACACACGCGCAGGATTCAAACCAATGCTCACCTTGTGCTGATAAAGCCAAGCCATGCCCAGAATCATGTCATACCCACTGAGGTTTGCAACAAAGAAGGTTCGGTCGGCATTAATATCCTGATAGCGGCAGTTGACAGTGACGGAGTGGTTGATCTTCGACCGCGATCCTTGCACCGCCAGTTGAAGAATGATCGGATCACTCAACTCGCTTCTCTTCAAACGTAATTGATCGGCGATCGTCGTCGAAATTAAATCGCCAAGGGATCCAGAGTCAACCAGCGCACGAACGGGATTTCCATTCACCAAGACCACAATAATCAAGGGTTTGGCTACCACTCTTTCAGGGATCCGAGGAGTGGAAGCAGTTCGGGCAATACCCTTCATGCTTCCCGGAGGTATCTGTACGCCACCGCAATACAAACATTCAATCACGGTGCCGAAGATGGAATCAAAGTAATTTTCTTCCTCAGTCGTGGCCCAACCGAAGTCCAAGTCATATTCCCTGAGAGTGAACTTGAGCTTGTGCCGCTGTACCCAGTTGACAAGGTCAAGCTTGGGACTCATCAGAGAGGCTTCGGATATTTCTTCGTGTAAATCATCGTCTCCGAATGGTATGTGGAGAAGAAAGAGCCCTGATTCATCGTCTTCGAGTGCCCGGGAAATTTTCTCAACACGAACGCGCCCAATTGAAGGAATATCTCGACGAATTTCTTCGAAGTACTGCAGAATTTCATTCAATTCGGCGGTCACGCGTCACGCACCCCCTGTGCCGCGATGAATTTTGGTCTCGGTCACGAGTCACGGCGCCCAGTGCCGAATGTAAAATGCGTGACACTGGGGCCAATTCTCCCTTGGAGGTGCAAAAAAGGCAGATTTTTCGTAATTTTTCGTCTTGAATGCCGAATTTTTGGAGGTGTCACGCCAAAATTCGTTGGTTGCCGAAGTGCCGAATCGGTTATTCTGGGTCACAGGTCACAACCCGTGCCGAATTGAATGAAATTCTACAGTATTGTTCCACACCGTTGACCAAAAGATTATCCACGGGAACCTCATGGAGACGGTGGTGGATGTAATCCACTAATTCCAACTCCTGAGCCAAATGGCTGGAATACCATCGGGCAATTTGGAAGTGTGGAACTCTGAGAAATGCCAAAGGTAGGATAGTGATTCCTTGGGTGAAAACGTCGTTGATTTCATAGAAGTCGCGCGACACGCGGGTGACTCTGAACCGTTTGTTATCGCGCCGTTCATCGCTCCAGGGAACGAATTCGTCCCCCGGGTATGGCTGCATGAACTCTAGAAAGGAGCAGGCGCTTTCGCCCATTATATCTCCAATACGATGAGCCCGAGGCAAAGGATTCCGCGCCCGCGTTTCTTGCTCGGCGAGGGCGCGTTCCCACAAACGTAATCGACTCTCAAAAGTTTCCCCGCTATCTCCATAGCAGATATTGGACTCCTCTGAGCTGCTAGCAGTTCTCAGCGGTGGCATAGATTCTGAATCGATGGCGGACCATTCAGAGTCGTCTTCAGAAGGCGCTGGATCACTCTCGGGTTTCGTAACAATCTCGTACTCCTCTGCCTCAGCAATCATGGCGCGGCTTGCATGGTGGTACCAAGCGCCCAGGTTGAAATCGGTATCCCGGAGACTAGATTTGTTCAACGAAACTTCGAAGTCCAGTTTGTTGTCACGGATGACCAAGGTGGCGTTCGAGCCATCCCGTACATCGAAGCGGTCGAGTTCGCAAGAGCATTGTGCAGACAGTTCGATAATCGCCCCGTTGATCAA
Source organism: Mycena olivaceomarginata (assembly GCA_029378375.1). Taxonomy (NCBI): domain Eukaryota; kingdom Fungi; phylum Basidiomycota; class Agaricomycetes; order Agaricales; family Mycenaceae; genus Mycena; species Mycena olivaceomarginata. The sequence goes on from JARKIC010002622.1 coordinate 20,421, forward strand.
AGCATCTCCCAGATGATAAAGATAGCGAGGCTCCAAAGTAACATTCTCGGGATTGAGGCTCATTGATTCATGTCGTTTACGGGCATACCAGAGACCGGTTTGGAATTCTGGATCCTCCAGTATGTTTGATTCAACCAGTACGTCTTCACCGGTGCCATGATCGAAGACAATGTGCTGGTGTTCGTTGAGCTTGCACACACCGAATCTTTCCTCACTAAAAACCTCGTCTTCAGTTATCGGATCCTCGCCTGGATATGGCTGCGCATAGTGCAAAGCCAATTTGAAGTTCTTGGCGAACAAATCTCCGATGTTTGTCTCAGGTAGCAAGTATGTTTCCGTATCATTGAACTCCGGTTCACGCTGGTCGATTCTGGAATAATACCAACCAGCCAAGTCGAAATTATGATCCATTTCAACAAGGTTGCCTTGCGATCCAAAACCCGATGGTAAATGGTCAGAACCTCAGGAGCATCTTCGGACACTCGGAGAGGGGATTCATCGAGATCACACTCAAGGATTCCAGCCAGCGCAATCGCAGTCCCTTCGACCAGAGCATCACCAATTCCGTAAGAGTATCTCTCCTCATTAGGAATCACTTGAGGGTCCATTCCGAGAATTTCCTGGCGCCTGTCTGCGTACCAGAGTCCTACTGGGAAGTCTCGGTCCTTAAGCAGCACGGAGTCGATTAAAACATCGTCTCCGGTGAGGTAGTCATAGATTATATGCTGGGTTTCGTCCAAACGCCGCACCGTAAAGCGGTGTTTGTCTCCATTCTCCGGGTCGCCAGGATAAGGTTGGGCAAACTGAAGTGCGAGTACCAAATGCTTGGCGAACAGGTCCCCAATCGGAAGGTAAGAAGTAGCGATGTTGGACTCGTTGGAATAGGTAGGGAAGTCCAAATTTTCGATGGGGTCCCCGCCCTCCTTGGCTTCCATACCGCCAAGTTCAATAGCGCCAACATGCATAGTTTCCAATACCTCGGTGCTCTCGTAAAGAGACCGGTTTGAACGCGAAGTAGACGCAACTGGAATAGTTACTCCATTGGACCGAATACCGGGGGTTTGCCTTTGTTCTTGGAAGTTACAGTTGTTGTTTTGGGGCAATTCCGTGCCAAATGACCTGGTTCTTCGCAAGTAAAGCACAACCCTTTAGCTAATAATTCATTGCGCCGTTCTGGAGACATTTTCTTGTCGTGAGCGGCCTTGGATTTGTTTGGAACGTTAACCGCGGAGGTACGGAGTACTTCTCCTCGAGAAGTCCCTCCAGTTCGCCCTCCACGACCACGACCGTGTCCTCGGCCTCTAAATGCACCGCGTGCAGGCTGATCTCGGTTGCGCTGATTTGAATTCCCTTCCTGTTTTGCAGAAGGAGAAGGTCCCTTGCCCTTGCTCAATTTCAGGAGGACCTCGGCGTGCTCTGCGCCTTTAATCACAGCCTCCCAAGAAGAGATCTCGGGGTCAAGGTTCTGGCGGTACATTTCCTGCTGGATTTCTCCTCGGAAGCTATTCCAGACCTTGACCACTTTCTCCTGGTCATGTTTCAAACCAATCGTGCTGTAAATCTGCGCGAACTCGGCGACATGAGCTGTAACCGTTTTCCTCATTTTGAAAGCATCGGTTCAACTTCTTTCCGCTGAGTATTGCGGAAATCAGGCGGGAAAATAAAGTCGAACAGTCCGATGAAGAATTTCTCAAGGTCATAATTTTCCTCCTCAGGGACGACAACCTGATTATAAAAATCTGCTGCTTTATCCTTGAGGTAATAGGAAACGTAAAAGACCTGGTCTTCAACGGGTACACGTCCCATTTTCACGTACGCCGAACTTTCCCGCACAAATCTCTGAAACGCTGTAGTATTCATTTCACCATCTTACTTGGTGGGAATAATAGGTTTCAAAAGCATTCGAGGCTTGGCGCCGCTGCTCCGATGAGAAGACATTCGGCGGTGCCGGGCTGCTGCCGACGAACGTTTTCCCTCATCACTCAATTCCCCGTCGCTCTTTGATCCCGGCCCGTCAGAGCCAGAATCAGAGGAGTCGGAGGGATCGGGAGGGGACGCCGTCGCGACTTTGGCAGAGCCTCGAATTGCTTTGTCAAGCGTGCTACCGATCGCGATGCGACCAGGAGTCAACCGAGCATGATTGCTCGGGTTCCGGGCCGCAGACGTATCAGATCGCACCATGCCTGCGATATGCTCATCAACGGCAAGCTTGACCTTGTTCTGAGGCGGATTAACTGCCTCAGGCTCCGCTGTTCCTTGCTGTTCAAGACGGCGAAGCTTCTCTTCAAGCTCCGCAATTTTCTCGTCTTGGTCTGGCCAGACACAGAGCCAACTGGGCTCTTAGCAACAGGACGCGAATCCTGATTCACTGCGGGTTTCGGACCCCTGGTGATCTTGATTCGCTCGGGAATCTGACTGTCGTCAAAAAATCCCGGAGGAGTGGGAATAGTCTCCTCCTTAATCACGCAGTTAATCTCCGCGTAATTATCAAGCGCTTCGCGCTGTGCCCGAAAATCTTCCTCAGTGAAGCTCTGGAGGAAGCTTGTATTCCCCCAATTCCCGGGGTCCGGTCCCTTGCCCTTCTGCTGAGAAGGACCAGCGGAACCGACGACGATTGGGGATACTGGGGTGAGTACCACAGGTTCTATTTTCGTGGTCTCATTGCTCCCGATGGGAACCGGAAAATTTTGACCCGCGTTGAAATTCCCTTCCACATGGACAGGAGTGACAACCGGATCCAGATCCGCAGGAATGGCCTGATGACCATTCCGTGCAGCATGGTCCCACTCAATCTCAGCTGCGGACCTGGCGCCCATGGCCATACTCCCGTAGCGTCTCGCGAGGGTCTCGAGTTCCTCACGACTCATCTCGTTGTGGGCATGCAGAACGGTTGAAGGTGTACTAACTCGTGCAGTGGTGGCGGAAGCATTGATATTACTGGTGTGAACACTACCACTCGACAGCGAGCGCTCGCGATGCGAGCGCACTGTCTTACGAGTAACGGGGGTCCAGCCCTCGCTTTCCTGACCTCTTTGAGGCCCTGGGGTCCCAAAGTCCGCATCCCCTTGGAGAGGAGAAAACTCGCTGCGCGAGTGGCCGGCGTCAGAGACGCCGGGACTACCACGTTCAACGAGAACGGGTCCTCCCGTCGCCACTGTGCTCGGCACCGTGGCTAAGGGGTAAGAAACATTGTGGCCATCTTCCGCAACAGAGACAGAGTCTGAGATGGGAGAGGCCTCACTAGGACCGTAGATGGGCGGCGGAGCTTCGAATATACCGGCTGCCGTCGCGCCACGGGTGTGGTGACCAGTGTTTTCGGTTATAGACATTGTTGTAGTTAGATAGACGGTTGGGGTGGTCGACTGCAGAGCGGAGATTTCGAGTTGATCAGACTAGAAGGATCCAGCAAAGCAGAGACAGTATCGAGCAGTTAAAAATATGTGGTGAGGAGCTAGGCTTGTCTCGTCACACGGGGTTGTTGGGTGGTCGAACCAACAGAGGTAACTGGCGTAAGAAGATGATTGACCAAGTCAACTAACTACGTACAAACAGGTTTATATACTGGGATCAAGTGGCTATGTAAATACATAACAACGAGTGATGGGAGTCCTCCCTGAGTAAGCGGTATAGTCCATGACGGCAAAGGAATGTGGTAAGCACGAGGGGCAGGACGGATAAAGGAAAGGGATATAAGTAAAAGATAAGTGACTGTAGTTACCAAATCGGGTAAGTAGGTTGAAAAAGGTGTACGCCCGCTACACACGCCAGCCTGTCTTGGACCTTGGCTGTACGCTTTGCTAGATGTGACGCTCGCTTCGATGGTGTCAGCGCAATTGAGGCGCGGAATCGTCTTGAAGAGCTCACAGTTGATCTGAACCACGCAGTACCTCCCACAACCGAGTGGCAAACGCTCCCTGCTCAGGAAGCCGTCCGGGCGCTCTTCTGGGCACATATCAGTGCACAGGCCTCGGTTTGGCAGCAGCGGGAAACCTCACTTTCGCGCGCCCCTATTTCCACCTCGTCTGACGGGGCGGATTCGGTCTCCGATCGTCCTCCCGCTGAGCGTCCTCTATCTTCTCCCCTCGCTCACTTTGTCTGGCTCATTTTTCACAACTGGTACATGTTTATGTATGATATGTGGATACGGGTTTGCAGGGGCTTTGCCGATGTCTTGTAGAGTCGAATACCAGAGCTTTAATTGCCTTTGAATCCAAAGCATCCATGTCACTTAGGTGGCCTGCAGACTCTTGCTGTCGATAGAAAAACTTGACTTCACCGCAGGTCAACCCGCTAGGATGCGCCTCCACTCTCTTTGGCTAACCACGCCGCGCTAACCTCCCGCTCACGTGCGCTAACCCGCCTCCTGGCCCCCTGCTGCCTCACGCTAACCCGCTCTCGCATGCCAACCGTCCCTCGACCCTAATCACACAGTCACCAAATGCGCCTCTGCCCTCTCGCGCCAACCGCAGCGACCTCCCGCTCATGCACGCTAACTAGCGCGCCAACCCCCGCTGCCCCATGCTAATCCGTGCCCCCACGTCCACCGTTGCATCGCTGTCCCTGCTCCTCTACACTGACCATTGCGCCAACCTCCTGCCTCCTCTGCGCTAATCACCGCGCCTACGCCGTTCTCTACGCCAACCAGTACTAACTACGTCCTCCACGCTAACGAGCGTGCTGATCACGCCCTCCTACACAGTACTTAACCGGCCTCTTTCGTTGGCTCCACACCAGTGACTAAAATCGACCAGCTCGTTAAATTCTTCTAGCGTTGTAGCAGCGGGATTTATATATTATTCGTCTTTTGATCTTTGGAGTGCTGTCGTGGCCGATTCCCATTCGCTGCGCGTCACCGCGCTGATCAGCGCCAATTATACATAGCGGTCAGTCAAACAAGGGCGCAGACGGCTGACAAGACGCATCATATCGCGCGGGATTTTTTCACTGTCCGCTTCGTCCTCACTGTAACAGCAAACGAGGCCCACCGCGCTTCATTTGAAGCGCGTTAGTCTCGTTTGCTCTTCTGTGAGCGCGGGCGCGACGCCATCAATACATTCCCTTCGCCTTTGTTATCACTTTTATCTCCTACTGCCGGTGCGCCTACGGTATTAGACAGGTTGTGCAAAGCCACATGGAGCCGCACACGGCTTTTGGGCATTGTGCAAAGCCGCGCAGAAAAAATCAAGCCTTGGATGTGTCCATTTTTTTTTCATTGAAACATTGTCTGATATGACATCAGGATTTTGACAGATTGCTTGGCGGCCCTCGAACAAACTTGTACAACACCGAAAAGCTGCCAAGTGAACAAGTAAACAAGCTATCCTCTTTTTCAGACAAGTGATTATTCCGTTTTCTGTCAATTTCACCCACAAGCTCTCAAGGACCACAAGTGCGCAAGGACAAAATGTATTCCTACGGTATTAGACAGGTTGTGCAAAGCCACATGGAGCCGCACACAGCTTTTGGGCATTGTGCAAAGCCGCGCAGAAAAGATCAAGCCTTGGATGTGTCCATTTTTTTTTCATTGAAACATTGTCTGATATGACATCAGGATTTTGACAAATTGCTTGGCGGCCCTCGAACAAACTTGTACAACACCGAAAAGCTGCCAAGTGAACAAGTAAACAAGCTATTCTCTTTTTCAGACAACTGATTATTCCATTTTCTGTCAATTTCACCCACAAGCTCTCAAGGACCACAAGTGCGCAAGGACAAAATGTATTCAAGTGTGCGCAAGAGACACAACGTAGCTAGAATTTCGAAAATAGTATTTAAATAATACACGACGTTTACAGGAAGCACTGCCGCGGGTTTTAGAAGTGAAATGGGAGGGTGGGGAGTCGCAAAAAAAAAAAAGGCTCGAAACCAGCTTGCCATCTAGTAGAAGTCGTCGTCTTCCTTCACCAGGCTGCTTCCGAGAGCCATGGCACCTCGATTGACATTCATCGACGCCGAAGCACTGATCAGATGGCCACTGTCGCCGTCGGCTTGCGTCTGAGCGATGCAGCACCTCGCGATCTTCGTCCAGCGGAAGTCTTCGACCTGGAGGGCTATTTTGGTGAAGGCCTTGGTGTATTCCCCGACTCTCCCTTTGGAGAAGTCACCGTTTGGGACCATGACGACGGTCACGAATTGATTGAGTCCGCGCTCGAGTTGTAGATGTATGTCAGTATTTGAGGGAGGCGGACGAAATGCCAGTCACATACTCCCGCACAGATCATCGCCACGGCGGTAACGAAGCGATTGCCGAAGTCACCTTTGGATCTTGAGGTGGTTTTGACGAATGCCGTGAGGGGTATCAGGCAGAAATGGCTGCGGAATAGACCAGTAGGAATCTAAAAATCGATGTCAATAGGCTGCTGACTTCTGAAGTTAAAACATTACGTTTTTGGCACTACGCTGAACAACCCGGGCGAGGGGAACTTCATACCAACCCGGGCCTGTGCAGTGCCCATATCGCGTAACGGGCAATCTTCTCGGGCTTGCCGACATACTCCGGGGATTCGAAGAGCGTCTGGACCATTTTCTTGGTCGCTGCGCCTATCAAGTGGCGCTTGTCCCCCAGGCGAGCCATAGCCTTACGGGGAATGCGAATCAGATACGACATGGCAGCGCACATAACTCTCTTACCGTTGTATAGATTGGGCACCCTTTCTTGACTAGTCATCCCAACATAGGCGAGGTCAAGTACTTGCTGAATGGCCACGACTTCCTCTCCAAGCAGTGACACTTCCCAGCCGTTGATGCCGCGGGGTCCCGATATAATGATACCAGGTGGAGAGGAAGAAAGTAACCCATCCGTTGCAAACAAACTCTGGGAGGCCAATGACTTCGCTATCGACCACAAATGGCGACGATTCAAATTTGAATTTCTTGGGGTAAGACTTGACTTCAGCCTTGACAATGATCTGAGGCTTGCTTGGTTTGCCTGCTCGGGTCGGTGCATAGATCGGTGTGCTGTCGGACTTGTCGTCCGAGATGATCTCTACCACCTGGACTTTGGTTAACAACATACAAGGACTTAAAGGTGAGGGCTTACATTGTTCCAACGTCTGCTGTCCTCCGGACGGGCCGCGTCCATGTCATCGTCTGCGAGCCCGCCAATTGGGATACTGGTAGTCTGCTGAGCCTTGGTGACTTTTTTCTGGGTTGTTCCTCGGTGTGCAATGTCGACTCTGTCGCGCCAGTTCTTGTCAATGCCCGAGGGGAAAGCCGATTTCGCCTTCTTGGCTGGCCTGTGGTCGGGGAAGAAATCTAGTCTGTTGTTAAGCGCAGAGCCCCGATCAGGGTAAGCGCTTGTTATATAATCAGCACAGCCATACTGTTCTTTGAAAGGCGACCGCGAAACTGGCATCAATATTTTCGAGAAATTCCAGCATACAGAATGTTTGACTCACCATTGCAAAGCTCCTCCAATTTATTTGAACTTTCAGAGTGCTGTTTGAGGCTCGAGGTGCAACACAAGTGATGGTCACATGTCATGCTTCGGCACTTCATCCACCTGGATTCTGAGCTCTAGATAAAAAATCTGAGCAGGCAGGAACATTCAGTATACTAATATAGATTCATCTGCAGCAAAACTAGTTTAAGTATCTATCCTGTAAGCACAAAACATTGAAATCCGGCGGCGTGGCTGTGCAGATTATGTAACAAGGTTTTACCCTGATCGGACCCCCGCGCTTACTAACAGACTTCAATCTATCGAGGTACGAGATCAGGTAAGATTGAAGTGTCTGGCTGCGAGAGACTAGAAGAAATCTTCGTCATTGAATTCTAGGATGGGTGTGTCGCTATCATATCCGTCCAGCTCTGATTGTTGCTCACGATGTCCGAATGAAGCCCTAACGAGGGGCATGTTCTTCTTTGGCAGGGGCTTGGACATTACGGTCGACTCCGCCAATGTCTTGGCAGCTGCTTCCTGAGCAAGCTCCATTTCTGCCACCGACTGCAGTCGTTCTTGTTGCAAACTGCACAATTTGGGCCTTGAGCGCATCGACCTCTGCCTTGTCAGCCTCAACCTCGGCTGGGGTGCGCTTTGCTTGTTTCATGTCAGGTGCACCAGGATTCTTGACACGTTTGCTGTGTCCTGGGAGAGGAGAACGAGGAGGATGAGCCACGCGCTTGGTCTTCTGGTGCACGATGGGCAGGGCAATAGGTGACCCTGAGTGGTCATCACTGAGGAGGGCTGGCAATGGCGAGCTCGCAGGTGTGTATTCCTGTATTTTCTTTCAGACAAGTTACTTATATTCAAGTCAGAAACATACCTGTGCCTCTGCGGGATTTTTTTCATTCGGTGCTTTTGTCGCCGTCTTCTTAGGTGCTGCCTTCCGGCTGGTATTGCCTGAATTTTTTGGAGGCATGCTGAGTCGAATTGAGAAGATGAATGTTTTTTCGGAGGGTCACGCGTGGTACTAGGTAGCCGTTTCCCCAAGACTGGGAATTCATCAATCTAACAAGGCCGCAGCATGGACCTTCCTTTCAACAGCGGACGCCCATCCTTTGCCTGCCCTCTTTGCCCGAGGAAGTGCACAAGCAGTGGCGGGTTAGCGCGCCATTACAATACGCAGCACCACGAGTTCACACCTGCATCGGAAGATGACGAGGAACATCGGCACTCAACAGACCTGCATGAAGAAATTAATGGTATGTTCATTTTTGTGGTACTTGCCCCCATTTTAACCAGGAGTACAGCACGGCCATGTGATATCAATGGAAACTACCTGCCCCCTCACTCAGTGGGAAGTAGGATTATGGACACCATGGACAAATACCGTAATTCCGTGTCGCAATGCGTCACATCACGTGTGTTGATATACCGTGATGGCGCTGAAACGGTGCACTTCTTATATGACTAGGAATAGCTAATTGATAGGTATTGCGAACAAACACCCAAAACAACTAACCACAACCAATCTACCTCCAAAGATCCAAGTGCTTCTCTTTGTGAGTTCGGGTCCGGGCCGTAGTATGCGACCAGCAGGCTTGAACAAACACAAGTTTGATTTATAGGCTTCTAACAACACACTCTACAACGTACTAGCAATATGCAACCGCCAACAACAACACTGCTAGGAACCTAGGGATGGTCCGGGGGGGTGTGTTTTATATGGGGGGGTGGATACAAGGTGGCTGGACGGTTAGGTCGAGAACACCAGGGCAGAGTATGTAGGTTTGTGAAAATCCTCGCTAAGGGCGCACCCGAAGACTACTGAGGCTAACAACAAGGGACTTCAATCCTCAAACGGCAAGGCAAGTTGGGGGCGTCCCAGAAGAGTCCTTGTACCGTCGACCTATTCCTTAACCAAGAACAGGAACCTTTCCGCTTTTATCGGCACTAGCTCACTACAAGCGTCCAGCTAGCGACCCAACACACTACGACAGAGCTTACGTCTATATCGGGGTGAAGGCGAAGTAACTGACAAGTTATAGCCAAACTAGAGGTGGGGGCACCTAGTCCGTCTTCTTCTTAGTGGGCTCAAGCCAACACACAATCCACCTAGCAAGCGATCCAACACACTACGGCAGAGCTTCCGTCTTGTCGGGGTGAAGGCAAAGTCACTAGCGCAAACTGCAGCTGGGTCTCGAAGAGAACACCCTTATTTTATATGTGGAGGTCTAGGACCAACAACACGAAACCCTCAACTTAGTCACTCGATGTTTCCAGAGTCCCACAGTCTACTGATTCCAATATAAAGACTACTACAAGTGAAGTTCGGTATCAACCTCCACTAGCAGCCTGAGAGCACCAGCACCAGCTTCGTCCAAAGTCTGGGGCGTAATGTTCTTCCACCCTAGTCTGCTCTGCGCTCCCTTTTATACTACTAGGTTCCAGATACATGTGAAAAGCGAGCTGAATAATACAATAAGCAATATTAGATAAAGGGAAATACGGTCAGCCATGAGACGACTGCCGTTTCGCCAGGTCAGCCTCGCTGACCGGCTAGTGTTCAACCGTGGGTATATCAACTGATCCTCAGCCCTCCGTCTATGCCGAGCACCACTTCCGGACCAACCGGCGAAGTAACCGGGGTCTAGGTCATCTCTACTCTGTCAGAGCGTCGATCTATTACATCTAGGCGACGCAGCGTTGCGACCGACATCAAATGGTCATATATCGTTTGTCAGGATGTCGATCAACCCTCCGGTCATCGGTACAGGCTGTATGATCGTCCCTAGCTCCGTTCCAATAGCCTGCTTGCTATTCCGTTCGTCCTAGCTGCCCAGATCGGGCCCTAGTCCCGTGTTGTCTCATCTCTGGTGTCATGTTATGTCTTTGTCAAAGCCCTAGCCGGTCGCTAGTCGGTTCATTCCGCCTATCGCCGTCCTAGTCGCTTATCTAGAGATTAGATAGTACCACCGGATCTCGCACCGAGCTTCCTAGCTCAAGGCGCGGCCCCTAGTTGCACCTCCATTGTAGATATCCGTCTGCTAGATCATCGCTAGCTCCCTCGCAAGCCATCTCTGGACTACTAGAGTCTCCTAGGTCATGTCTCATGAATGTATAGGCTGTGGTTTAATCCCTGGTTGTTTGTACACTCGACTAGCAGCTAGCGTGTCACACTAGTGTAGCCTCGTGCCACAGTCAGCAGTTAGGGCTCGCTCTGACTCTCCTTTATATCACCTAACAAGTGGTCTGTGTACTAGCTAGGATGCTAGTAACGACAGAAGTGCTAGTTGCTTCCCGTTGTATAAATACTGGTCATAGGAAATCGCAAAAATAGCCCTAGATGCCGCGCATTTATGTTACGCCGTTTCATCTCCCCTTCACTAAATCTCGACCGTCCCCGGTCGTTGCGCAGTGCCCTTCACTTTGCAATGTCTAGCGGTCCTTCGGATGATATCTCCGCCAGGACGTTATAAATATTTTTGTGCCCATGTTATTTGACGCCATTCAATGATTCAATCTCCTAGGACCCATTCTCGCCTCTCGAGATATGTCTCGTGTCCTAGCTAGTTCAAATCCCCAATCGTACATCTGATCTAGATCCTAATTTTGACACACTAGGACCCATAGATTTGCAATAACAAACGCCGATCAGAGTTCTAGTACAACCGAGACAGGGGACGTCACTAGGAGTGCTGCCTACTACCGCCCCTGTCCTGCACTTCATTCTGAACGGTTCCTAGCTCGCCTAGTACTCTGCTCAACATTCCTAGGGTTGCTCGTCTACTTCTCTAGAGTCTGAGGCCGAGGCCAACTCTAATAAAGTTTACTATTTCCATATAAGGCTTAGTCCGTGTCCGTGCTTCTTTTTAGGAGACTTCCACTACTAATATTTTGCCTTTATTCTAGGGCCTCGAGTTCGCCATCCGCAGCTCAAGCCGCTGCCTGCCGTGCATTTCATGACTCGGGGAACGCCGGGACTTAAGGCGCGGTGAAAATTTTCATTTCCCACTCAACTTTCGTCTCTAGCTTCCATCCGCCCGTGCTTTCGACTCGCCCTCTGGCGTCTTAACTCGTTCCACTGCGCATGCCGCCGCGCACTCGTAGCTCCGGCACCAGACGCGTTCTCTCGCTTCGCCCGAATCTGATTCAATGCCTAAACCCAAGACTCGTTCCAAAAAGAAGGCGACTAGCCCCGCCTCTACTGCGGCGGACGACACTCTTCCCAAATGTCTCGTCCCGGGTCGAACCATCCTCGCTACAGCGCCCGGCGCTCTCACATGGCTACACTTTGATAACTACGACTGTCGTCAACTGTGCCGTTTGTTCGACGCCACCGAAGCCGCTCAGATGGAGGAGCGGGTGATTATGACCATTGTGCGCAATGCCGCCCCTTATTTTGTATGTGCCTTCCGCACCCTTCTTGGTATTTCGCTCAACCTCGTTTTTTCTAGCGAGATTTTCGAGCTCGTTTCCCAGAGACCACTGCCGAGCAGGACCGCTTCCTGTGGTCGGTCGCCGTGGCTGCCACCCCGCTTTCGCAACGTTTCCCCAGTGCTTTCGCTGCCCAGCCATCCGTGGCTTCTACCGAAGAGGACCCGTACCCCGTCGACCCTTTCTATTGTACGCCGCTGCTCGAAGTCCGTCCCAGCAAAGCTCGCCGAACTTTTGTCGTACGTCTGATTCCATTTTCATTGACTCCCTCATAGTCATAATTTTCTACCCACAGCGCTCTACCTACGGAGAGAACGCGTCCGCATTCAGCTCCGACTTCCAGATCCCCCACGTCGAACTCGTGCCGGTGGCCTATGCCTTATCCGATTCCGACGAGGAGGAGGAGGAGGTGGACCGGGAGGTGGGTAAAGAGGGGGAGGCTGAGGGGAACGCGTCTAAGGACGAGTTCGGTGCCCTGCGCACCGGCTCCTCAGCGCGACCTACTCGGAAGACCCAACCGGCTCCTTCGTCTACGACGAAGTCCGAGGGCTCCTCTTCTTTGCCCAGCGCTTCCACGTCCAAGCTCGGCACCATCTTCGTCAAGAAGGAGGGTGACCCCACACTAGACCACGTAGGTGTTTTGCAAAAGGTATGATAGCTAGTGTCGCGTGTTTTGCAAAAGTCCACGTTAAGGATTATCTTTCCCAAAAAGGGCCTAGATAGCATTATCTTTCGCCGCCGCTTACGATTTGGGCCGTGGGTCCCTCCCAATTGGGCAGTCCCCGGCCGATCAGCCCCTCTTACGGTTACTGCAGCCCCTACCGGTCAAAAAATTATTATATATCGGTAATTATACAGATGGTCCGAAAGTCCGACAAACCCGACAAGCCCGAAAGGCTGGAAAACCCCGAAAAATACTGGAAAATCCGGCAAAAAAGAGCGGTAGCAGCGCAGGACAGGAGGACGGCTAGGAGCGGTTTTCTTGCCATGGGGTAGAGCACGAGAGCACAGGCTTGCGGTGCGGAACGGCGCCGGTGCGGTGCTGGCCAAAAAAAAAAGCGCCCCTCCCGAAAAGCACGGAAACCCCGAAAAATAGCGAAAAAATATGGTAAAAAAAAAAGAGCGAGCCCCGCAGGCAGGGGAACGGCTAGAAACAGGGGTCGTGCAAGGGTAGAGCAAGAGAAAGCACGGTTGCGGTGCGCAACGGCGCAGGCGCGGTACTGGGCAAAAAAAAAAAGCCGGCCATCAGGGGAAAAAAGCGCTGGTGAGAAACGGAAAAACGCACCACTAAATATCGTCGTACTGCTCGAGGGAGCTGTTCTGAATGGCGAGAAGCTCGTCCATTTCGGCCCGGCGCCTTTCAGTGTCTTCGCCTTCGGCCTCCTCCTCCTCCTCCCCCCCTTCCTCGTGCTCCGCGGCGTGCGCGCTGCTCTCCCCTGGGCCTACCCGCCTGTGCAACCGGCCCCATCCTCGTCCTCGTCCTCGTCCCCGTCCCTATCCTCGTCCCCGTCCACGTCCTCGGCGGACAACTGCCCAGAGTCCCCCATCTGTGGCGGCGCAACCCTATCCGACAGGCGCCACCAGCAACGACGGAAACGGCGGGCTAGCCTCCGCCGCACGGCAGCTTGTCTTGCTGCAAGCGCCATCGCGCCTTGAAGATGCGCGGCGCTGTACTGGATCCGACCGTTGTAGTGCGTCGACACCGCACGTTCATCCCAACGAGCTGCCTGCCACTCGAGCGTGAGCAGGCACCGCGCCATTTCTTCCTGCAGAAGGCGCGTCTCCTCGCGCCAGCGCTTCACCCGGGCGTACGCCTTCGACCACTCCACTCGGACGCTGTCGTGCATTGTCTCTCCTACCGCGCCCTCCGTGTTCCCTGCACCGTACCAAATCCAGGAAACGAGGCGGGTCTTTTCACCCATCCCCGGAACCCCCCGCACCTCGCCATTCTCGTTCACCTGGGCCGCCTCTTTCCGCTTCCCTTTCATTGCCCGCTGCTTCCTCCTCTTCGCCTCCTCCTCATCCTCAGGAAGCCGAAGATCCTCCTTCTCAAGCGCACGCCAGCCGCACTCCCCCGCGACGTAAACTAGTGCCAGACGCGCCGCGCGTGCCTGGCGATATGTACGGGCAGCCAGGTCGATCTTCTGCTGTTGGTTGTCGACGAGCGATCTTGAGCGCGTGTTCTGATGCTGGCGGCGGGAATGGAGGGTTTTATAGGTCTGCAGGCGTTTTTGACCGTGAGGCCGTGGCGGATAGCTTCCAAGCTTTCGCTGCATTGCCCGTCGCGGAGCCGTGCCTCGGCAAGGGCGAGGCCTGAAACAGAGAGCGGCGCCGCCGCTTGGGCGGGCGATAGGCCTGAGGGAAGAAATAGCGGGGCGCGCTCAGATTCCACGGGTTCCGCCGGATCCGCAGCGGTGGCGAGACGCTGCAACGCTCCAGGGGAGTATATGCGTTGCATCAGCCGCAGCTTTTTGATCTGGCGCGAGACTCGCGTGCGGCGTGTGACAAAGTCCGTCAGCTCCTTCGAGGTGGGGTTTCTATTGGCGAGTAGGTCGGCAGCAAGCTGGCGTCTAGCTCTAAAGTTAAGCGACGAACTGTAAGAGTGAAAAAAAATGAATAAACACGCACTGCTGCCCTTCAATTTCCAGTCCCAGCATCAAATACTCGGTCAACGTGTCGTCAGAGGCGCTGAGTGCAGCGGAACTACGGCGCTCGCGTTCTTGCTCCTCGTGCATCAGCTCGAGTTCAACGTCTCGCAGCGTGGGGCCTTGCGGAAAGAAAACAGCCCGTCAGCGCAAGACGCACACTCTGAGAAAAGCGTGCTTACCTGCGTGAGGTAGCTGGTATGGGTTATCAGTTGACGCCCCGGCCTCAAAGGCATCGACCGCCTCCTTCCATGCAGGAGCCTCCCCTTCCTGCGCCGCGGTGAACTCCTGGAGCCCTTCCTCTTGCCGCGTTAGCTCCTTCCTCGCCTTGAGCAATCGGCTCCGAAGCGTCGTACCTGAAAAAAAGTCAACAGAAAGTAAGCCAGTAGCACAGCGATCAAAGTGCGAGACTTACCCATGCCGACCACCTTGTTCCAGTTCCAATAATGCCAGAAATCATCGAGGGTGTCCTGGCGCGATCCCGGCCCCATTTCGCGCGTGCTCGCCCCCATCAGCCCGCTAGAGGACCAAATCCTCTCGATTCCTTCCATGTCGGCTTGCGCGGAGCCCAGGGTGTAGAGCAACGAAAAGAAATCTTGGCAAAATTTGAGGTGGCCCAGGATATGGAGCTTGGGAATGACGAATTTCACGAAGTAGTGGGCGAGCTGGAATCGCAGAGCGGGCGGGAGCTTCAAGAGACGTTCACGTAGGTTTTTCATCCATTGGCACATGATGTCGTAGGAAAGCAAAAAGAACAACAAGTCACGGAGATGACGCCAAGCGCTGGCGACAATATAAT
This sequence comes from Mycena olivaceomarginata, assembly GCA_029378375.1. Classification (NCBI taxonomy): domain Eukaryota; kingdom Fungi; phylum Basidiomycota; class Agaricomycetes; order Agaricales; family Mycenaceae; genus Mycena; species Mycena olivaceomarginata. The sequence continues at coordinate 35,683 of JARKIC010002622.1, forward strand.
CCATATTTCCGTATCTGAGAAACGAAACAAGGTTAGTAAAGGCTAATCAGAAGATAAGGCGGGCGTACTTCTCCCCGGCTTGGAGATCCCCAACGCCATTTTTGCAGACAATTTCGTGGCGGCCGCAGGTAATCATACCGCAGCCAGTGGCAGCGTACCCCTGGGCATATTTGGTGTTGGCATGGTCGAGAGCGGCGAGGCCGGTGCAAGTGCTCATCTATACTCTTGTCAGCCGCTGCGCTAAGAAGCAGGCACGAGCTCACCTCTTTCTGCTCTCCGAGCGTCTCCAAAAACTCTCCGTAGGGAACAGAGCGGGTGAAATACGCCCACCCGTCTTGAATGCTGGGGTCTGCCAACCAGCTGGAAATTTTCTTCCTCTTGAGGCGAAAGCACGCGTCAATCGCGAGGAAGATGCAATATAGAAATCTACCAAGGTCAGCACCAGGCTCAATTCCAGCAGAACCCAGTAACGCTCACCTCACTTCCACCGGCGCTTTCTCCCACCCTTCGGGAAGGTTTACTCCAGCCTTGGGACATGCCAGGCATTCGACCGCAAGCTCCCCCTCGTGCGTTTCTGCAGTACGGCGGTCGGGATCGTTGCCCATGCCCCCGCGCTTGAGAGCACGAAGGTTACGCCATTGGCGTACAACTCGAAGCGCCAGCTGGTATCGACACTAACGAGTGCGTGAGCAAGGTGGGTAAAGAGAAAGAAAAAGCACATACTTTGAACGTGGTGCCGCCCGTGTTATCGGTAAGTTTCGCGAGTGCATTGAAGAAATGGTAAGCGGTTGTTTTCCCCTTGAAGGCTGACGGCGTGGAAGAGCTTGAGGGCAGAGATAGTGATGGCACTCTGAGGATTATCGGGAGTCGCGGGGTACCAGCCGTAGGAGAGAAGTTGCTCCCAGTGAGACTGGGAGCCACTGCGTCGACATTGACAATAGTCAACTGCAACGGAGTGGTAGCCGTTCGGCGCGATGACCACGAAATTCTCCCGCCCCGGGTGAGCGTGAGCGCATGGTCGGTTGTCGGAGTGTCCAAGCTGCACCCGCAGGCCGAGCTGGCGTAGGTCTTGGCGGTCAAAGAATGTGCCATTCCAAGCCTGCGAAAATCAGCACCTAGGTGTGAAACGAAATGGCGCAACGCTCACCTCGATGCCACAAAGGGGACGAAGTCGATGTCCCTCGAGCAAGCAGTCACGGCAGAACATCTCAGCACCGAAGCAATCGCCGCACCGATAGCTCGCCGGCTGACCGCAGGAGCAGAATGGTTCCTCGCCCAAGAGCCCCTCACGAGTGACGAGCACGCGCAGGTACTCGTCGCGATAGTTTGCCACCCAATGTCGAAGATTGTCGTCCTAGCATGAGAAAGATCAGAGGCAGAAATGTAAAGGGATCAAAAAAAACCCGCACCGTAGTCGCGTACCATTTTCGCTTTCGTGGGGGCCTGCTATCCGCAGGAGGCTCATCATCCACTTGCATATCAACCCATTCATCCTCGGGGGCAGGAGACGGAGGGACCGGGGTGCGTTCGCGCTGAATGGGAACAACGCGAATATCCGCTCGTCTTCCGTCGGCCGTCAGCTTCCCAGCACGAACAGCATTTGAAGGCTTTAGGGAGTGGCCGAACGATGCGAGAGAAACGTGTTTTTGGCGCGCTTCTTCTTGCTCTGGGTGCCATTGTTCGAGCGTTTCATCGTGCCGGCGGGGAGACAAAATGAGGCTCACGTGGGCACGTGGGCCCCGTGCCATTTCATTTTGTTGCGAATAATTCTTGAATCATTCGACAGTTGAGAATTAGCTCGAACGGCAGCATACGAATTTCATTGAGTAAACAAGAGAGCCTCAAGTAGAATTAAGCCATATGATTTCCAGAAAAAAAATGTGTCCTGCTCTACTCCTCGTCAGAAAAATCCGAAATGTTATAACACTCGAGCGCTGATTCCTCAGCAAGGTCAAACGCGTTGCGCACTCCCGAGGACAAAGGGGACGAAGTCGATGTCCCTCGAGCAAGCAGTCACGGCAGAACATCTCAGCACCGAAGCAATCGCCGCACCGATAGCTCGCCGGCTGACCGCAGGAGCAGAATGGTTCCTCGCCCAAGAGCCCCTCACGAGTGACGAGCACGCGCAGGTACTCGTCGCGATAGTTTGCCACCCAATGTCGAAGATTGTCGTCCTAGCATGAGAAAGATCAGAGGCAGAAATGTAAAGGGATCAAAAAAAAACCCGCACCGTAGTCGCGTACCATTTTCGCTTTCGTGGGGGCCTGCTATCCGCAGGAGGCTCATCATCCACTTGCATATCAACCCATTCATCCTCGGGGGCAGGAGACGGAGGGACCGGGGTGCGTTCGCGCTGAATGGGAACAACGCGAATATCCGCTCGTCTTCCGTCGGCCGTCAGCTTCCCAGCACGAACAGCATTTGAAGGCTTTAGGGAGTGGCCGAACGATGCGAGAGAAAACGTGTTTTTGGCGCGCTTCTTCTTGCTCTGGGTGCCATTGTTCGAGCGTTTCATCGTGCCGGCGGGGAGGACAAAATGAGGCTCACGTGGGCACGTGGGCCCCGTGCCATTTTCATTTGTTGCGAATAATTCTTGAATCATTCGACAGTTGAGAATTAGCTCGAACGGCAGCATACGAATTTCATTGAGTAAACAAGAGAGCCTCAAGTAGAATTAAGCCATATGATTTCCAGAAAAAAAATGTGTCCTGCTCTACTCCTCGTCAGAAAAATCCGAAATGTTATAACACTCGAGCGCTGATTCCTCAGCAAGGTCAAACGCGTTGCGCACTCCCGAGGTCACCTCGACTTTGCGAAAGGAACCGTCCGCCAAGCCTCGGCGCGCAGCGGTGGAGACCTGGTGTCTGAAACAGAAATAAAATTAGTGGATAAATGCGAATCTACGCTGGAGACGTACTGGTCAGCGTAGATGGTAGTATCTTTACCCCGAGAGTATACGTACAGCAAGTTTTTCCTGGAGCCAGTCGGCGTTGCTGGAGCCGACGTGGAAGCAGGTGTCGCGTCTCTGAACTGGCGGGGTTGGGAAGGAGTCAAGGCCACGACTGGCTTTTTGTCTGTGACGATCGACGGGCGCGGTGGCGTGGAAGGCGTCGGTGCAGAGGGAGGCCTGAAATCAACGTCGTACGTGCTGGGGCGCCGCGCGTCATCGAACGCGCTCATGGCAGAAGACCACCCGCGATATTTTTTGTGAGCACTGCTTCTGAATTTATCAACCTGAATAGAGGCGTCCTCCCTTTTTGCTTTGATCAGTCAGAAAAAAATGAATTCAAAAGAAAGAGGACACGCCAGTGGGTGTAGATCCCGGGGACGCGCCCGCGCGTAACCACATAGAAGTCCCACGTTTCGGAGCTGCGGAGGTGTTCAGAACCCCTCCTGGATGGAAGGACGAGTCCTCCTCGAGTTTGAGCTGATTAAACGCGCTGTCGAGCATAATGTGCATTGTGCGTGTGGTGGGAGATAAAGAGAGAGGATATCTGACACAGCCACTTTCACGTGCATAGAGCGAGGGTAGAAACTTGAATTGCGGACACGCTCAGGAGCCTGAAGATGTAAAAACCTGCTATGATGAGTTGGTACATGTATAAATGTTTTATTGAGGCATAATTACTCTGATTCAATTTTTGTTCGTGAACCATTTGAAGAGTTATTGCACTTGGAGGAATAAAGTTCTGCTGGCGCAGGTAGCGCCCGGTATTGTTCTTGGTGATTTATTTGAGTATATGTTAGTTATTGAATCCCAAATGAAAATCCATTGTACCTCAAGACGATGCTTGCACGGTGAGACCGTCAAAGTTGTATTTCAATTATCTGGGTTATTGGAAGTCAATAAGAGCAGCGACAGACTTAGAAACGGAGAAAAGACATCAGAATAGCATATCTTCCTTCTGGTATACGATTCAGAGGCATACGTCCAGTTTGAATTTTCAACCAAAATCCCAAGTCGGTCGATTTTTGAGGGCTGGTGAAGTTAGACTTTGTTTCCAATGTTTGAAACTAGCCCAAAGACATCGCATGAACTCGAGATGTTCTAAAGATCTGGGGTTTTTAGCTGTCTAGTGTCCCAGGTCGTCAGATATGGCGAGAGAGCAAGTTGAACTTGAACGTAAATAGGTTCTGTTCTTGCAAGCTACTTGAGTTGGCCGAAAAGTTTAGAACCAAATGTTGACTGGATTACTGTGGTTTTGTGAATATAAATACCTTAGGAGGCTTACCTTGTATTTGAGATGATATTGTGTCTACTGAGTCCATTCGGGACATGACGAGAGAGGTGAGTTGGACGAATTGATCATTTTCTACTTTCGGGCACACTGCCACTACAAGTCTTTGATCTGCTCCACGATGTCGTCCGACCTCCAACGTGGTGTTTCCTCGAACATGCTTCCTCATGCCCACTCCTCGCCGTGTCTTACCCAATACGAAAACTATCGGCTTCCCGACCCCGGGCCAACACCATATGGCAAGATGGCCGAGAAGTGGTACCACGCCCTCAACCACGCGGTCGACGCATCTTCCCAACTTGAATGCGAAAAGCAAGGGCACAAGGCAAAGGAACGTGAAGCTGAGGTGAGTCTGAATGAGATCTTACGCTGGTCTGATGATTGGCTAACTTTGAGCAGGCAAAACTGTGATCAGCAAATTGGGAGTGGCGGATGGATGACTATAGTACTGGACCTATGTTTTTGAGTGCTGCCGCCTGCAAATGGAAAATTTTGGATCGAAAACTCTCAGTGAAGTCGTAAGACGTGAAATGAGGCAATATATTTGGTGCAAAGTAAATATACGGGCAGCTGGCTAAGTCCAGCGCGCGCGCTTGGTAGGGCGCGCCACGCTTGGTAGGACGCTGCTTGGTAGGACGTTCGCCTTCACTCTCATAATCCGTCAAGTCGCTGAAATCGGCGACGTCGCCCGAGTCCCAGACTTCCACCCTCGACCTCCCAGTAAAATTCTTGACCTTCACGTCCTTCCAAAGCGAGAATTTCTTGAGGGCGGCGGCGCAGCGAGCGTTGCGCTCGACCTCCCGCCGCTGGATGTCCTCAGCTGTGGCAGACTCCCCGCCAAGCGCGATCCGACTGAAGGCCAATTGTTGACCCAGCGGAACAAGCCCCCAGCGGAATACTGGATGAGGGAGAACCGCTCCTCCCCATCCTGGATGGGGGTATTGGAGTGGGTAACCACGGCGGACGGGATGAGGATGCTGCATCCCGGAGGAAAGCGGACAATGAGGTCGTAGTCCCAGCACACAAGATGGCCGCCTTGGTCGGCGTTGAAATCGCCGAGGGGCGCCGATAAGGCACATCCCGTCGGCTTTGTTACCAAAGTCGGCGTGGGGCGGGGAGACGGAGACGGGGCCGAGGTTGGCAGTGACGGCGGCGAAGGGGCTGCGGGCGAAGGTGCGGTGCAAGGACGGGTTTTTCTGGAGGACAGTTTGCTTGGTGGCGTGGTAGTCTGCGAAGATGGGATAACACAGCGTTTGGAAGTGCGCTAAAAAAGAGGTGAGCAGAAGTAGGAACAAAACGAGTGGCGCTCACGGATGGGGTAGGTAGCCATGCGGATAACGCTCGGGTTATCCAGCAGCTCCTCCATCGCGGCGGCGTTCTTGGCCGACGACGCCTTGATGTTCCCCACCCGCTCCCTTCCGCCGCCGAAAGCACAGCCGCGCGTGCATGCAGGGAACCCCTCTCCCTCGGCGTAGGCCCGGCGGTGGTGGTATGCGCCCGCAGGGAAGGCCATCTTGTTGCGCGCCTCGCGCATTGCCGCCGTCGCCGCCTTGAGGACCGGGTCCCAGTCTTCGCCAGGCAGAGGCGGGGCGATTAACACCCCAATGATGCGCCCTTTGCGGTCGAGGATGACGTGTGTGGTTCTGCAAGGTAGATGAGAAGAAGAAAAGGCGCACAACTGAAAAACTCACTTGCCGTCCCAGTCAAAGTATTGAAGGTGTTTTTTGAGGAATTCAGCGTCAGCAGCGTGGGGGAGTAGCGGGTGCTCGAGGGGCTGAGCTAGTCCAGTCCACCGTGGCTTTGTGGCGCGAAAGTCGGCGGCGGCGAAGGTGATGGCGATGGGTGTGGACTGAGCGGCCTTGTCCAGCACTCGAGGCGTAGGCGCAGGCGGTGTGGTGCTGTTGAGAGACGCAACGGTGGCAGCCTTGCGCTTCTCGCGATCGCGACGCCGCTTCTGGTCATTCTTCTTTGCCGTGCCTGTGAGAGGAGCGGTGATGCCAATGGGTGCTGTGGACGGCTGGTGGACGCGGGGCGACGCGGATTGCGGGAGGGCATCTTCGATTTCTTCCTCGTCTTCAAGGATGCAGCCGCTGTCCTCGCGAGCCATTCGGGCGGCGTTCTCGCGCAGAAGTGCGGCTTCGAGGTCGAACCCGGCACAGATGATGGGTGCGCCGAGATCAAGATTTTCTGGGAACGTTTGTAAGTCAGTAACGCGTACGACTAACCCTAAGAAAATAAAGAAACAACGCGAAGGGGGATGGAAAGACGGCCACCCTGCTACGCCTGCCCTGCTCTAATGCAGGAGTTGGGCAGAGAGCAGGATGGCTGAAAATATGCCTCGCCTGCCACCCTGCTCTAATGCGGGAGTTGGGTGGCATGCTCAGCAAAAAGAAGCAAAAAGGAAAAAGAGGGAAAAAGAAAGGGAACGTGAAATCGGGAGAAAACTCACCGTCGAGGCCCTGCATTTGAGTATGTGAGCTGAGTTGGAAGTTGGGAGTGAGTGGCGCGGAGGTTGGTGGTCAGGTGCTGAGTGACTTGACGCGGTGTAACGGGTCACACTCCCTTTGTTAACTTGAGAAATTTTGCGGCTTGGGCTAATTTTGCAAAACTCACACTACTCCGTCTTCCTCTTGTCCATGGCGCGCGGAAACAAGGGGTTCTTCTTTGGAGCCCCTCTTGAGCTTTTGAAAAAACACCTCCCTCAGTACTTATCCACGCCCAAAACACAGAAAGCCGACTTCTGGAAAACCTTCTGGCCCGAGTGGGACGATGCTTACCCCGCCCTCGACAGCGATGAGCTGCGACAGGAGCTTTTGGACGCGGAGGATGCGTTCCTCGAAGCGACCGAGTCCGTCAAAGCAAAGAACTCAGCCGCTGCAAAGGGAAAGAACCGCCGCAAAGTCAAGTTCACGAAATTGCCGGCGCCGAGCACCCGGATGAATGAACTACGCGCTCGCGGGTCAGATCATGGGGTGCGTATTTTTTAACTCGATTTATTATCCTATGGTTAACAAACATCCTGCAGAAAATCAGACGCTGGTTCTCAAATGCCAAAACCAAGGACAAGAACCGCCGGGCCGAGCCATTCCGCGCATGGCTTGCGCGTCTTGGCAGCGGCCGCGGGGCTCCTCGCCGCACGCAGATGCCATGGGTGTTGTGGCAAAACGAGGAGCACGGCGAAGCGCTACGGGCCCTGTACCGGGAGAAATACAACGTCAACGCCGACGACGAGGAGGAGGAGGAGGGAGCACAGGGCGGCGAGGAGGAGGAGGAGGGCGAGAAGGGCGAGGGCGGGCAAGGCGATGGCGAGGGCGAGAAGGGCGAGGGCGAGAAGAGGGGCAGCGACGGCGATGGCGACGGCGACGGTGAAGGCGACGGCGACGGCGACGGCGACGATGAAGAGGAGGGCAGGGCGGCGAACGGCCGCTCTGTGACGCTGCGCCGCAAGTACGCTCTCGCCCAGGGGTATTGGGCCGGTCTTGATGAAGAGGAGCAGGCCGAGCTGAAAAAGGAGAGGGAGGATGATTACCAGGAGAGGCTCGCAGCGCACAAGCGATTGGCGCAGGGTGAGGTGGCCTGCAGCTCCGAGGAACTGGCCGAGTAGGTGTTTTTCAGGGCATTGGTTTTGCGCACGGCTAACCTTCCGCTTGACAGCCGTCGAGCCAATGCCGAAACCGTCGCCGAGACGACGCTCGAGGCACTCTGCGCCCAGATGCAGTGCAAGGGGTTGATTGTGCTTGGGGAGATTGTGGAAGGCGAGGAGGGAGAGGAAGACGAAGTCTTCCTTTCTATGTAAGTCCGCCTTTTCTTAAGTCTTGACACATCTTTGACGTCCCTTCCGTTCCATTTAGGGTGACAAGTGGCGAGCTACCAAAACACGCTGGCAGTCGACTTTACGAAGTGGGGGCCCGTGCGCTCGAAAGCCATCATGCAAGCATTTGCGGATTTCCTCGTCGCCTGCAAGAAGGATGAGAATGGTGAGCTTTTGGTTTACGTGTTGCGGCGGGGTGCGCGTTGATGCTTGCACAGGCGTCCTTGGCAGCCCTACCGACCGCCAGAGCCTCCCGGACGCGAGCACCCCTGCTCTCTGCTCGCACTGCATGGAGTCGCTGGTTCCGCTTCCGGCGAGTGACGGGGGCGCGCCAAAGGATGGGGCGAAGGAAAAAGGAAACGAACGGCGAAGGGGAGGGCGAAGGGGAAGGGGAAGGATGAGGCAAAAGGGAAGGGCAAAGGGGTGGGGGAAGAACAAGAGCAGGAAGAGGGCAAAAGGGACGATCGAGTCAGAGGAAGAGGAGGCGGAGGATTTGGGAACAGGGGGAGAGGATGATGAAGGCAGCTGGGGTGGCGGAGCTGAGGCCGGGCGCGACAACGACGAGGAAGACGAGGTGGATGAGCTGCAAAGCAGCACTCGCGCGACGCCAGAGCCGCTCGAGTCCGAAGACGATGAGCGCGCCGCCTTGCCCTTCAGCGCTAAACCTAGCAAAAAATACCAGCAGATCGTGGCGCTGGGTCGGGCGGGTCGGCCTGCGCCGCGGAAGAGCTCGAGCACCGTGAACGAAGGAGCTGACGACGAGGATGCCCGCTCCCAGGGACACGTCCGTCCCAAGCCCAAACCAACCTACCGTGGCGCTAGAGCCAACCCGCTCAACCCCGAAGACACCCCCGCAGACGCAGACGAGGGCGTACCGCCCGCCGACAAAGACTCCGCCACCGCCAATAACCAGCCCGCCATGCCGCCCATGGACGGGAGCGCGCCGCCCGCCGACAAAGGCTCCTCCGACGAGCAGCACACCGCGACCCACATGGATGTGGACCCAGTGCCTGTGCTGCCCGCCAGCCACACCGCTGGTACCCCGCCTCCCATCCTCCCTCCATCTCCTTCCCCACTGCGTGCCTCTTGCCCCGTAAAATACACGGCGGTTTTAGCACTTTTCGATACTGGGGTTGAGAGAGGGATCTGGAAGTCAGCGGTGGACGCCTGGCTAACGCTGGAACACGCAACTGGCTTCCAAGTCTCGGGGAAGGCTCTCCCTGCCGGCGGGCGTCCAGGGGCAGTTTCTTGGTGGGTGCAGCGTGGACGTGGCACTACCCGAATCCCTGCAGGCCTCGACACCGAAGACGAGCGTGAGGATTTCTACGCAGCTGTGGTCTCTTGGTGGCTGAGTGTGAATCCGGGGTGGAGGAAGGAGGGTGTTAAGGATGCGGAGGGGTTCGAGACACGTGGGTTGATACAGCGCGTTGGGGGCGACCTTGGAGCCCTCCCCTCGGGGCTGAACGGGCTGACAAGCGTTCTCGCATGCCTCGCGTGGTGGTACCGTGTCGCCAAGGTTTTGGAAGGCGCACCAAGCTGGAGGAAATTGGTGGAGGATGTGGTTTGGGTGCTGAACGAGAAACATCGAGCCTTCGTGCACAAGCGGGCAGCTTCAGATGCTCTGGAAAACCCCGCCTCCAAGCGTGCCCGCGTAGAATAGGCGCATTTGTACTTTTTTTGGCCATTTGATGCCGCGGGGAATATATTTCTTGGCCCGCTTCCAAAAAGGGGAGTGCCCCGACGCCCAGGCCGATATATCGGACCCCATCAGACCGGTTTGGGATGTCCGACACGGTCGGAGATAATAAAGCCCGGTATCTGGGCCGGAAGGTGCACGAGAGCCGGTATCTACACCCATATATGGATGTCCAGTGGCTGTACGCTCACTAATGGAAGCTTTTGCAAAACTCACGACGTTAACTAACGTGGTGTTTTTGCAAAACACTTACCATACCGGCTGGACCCCAGCCGCAAGCCGACCACGACCCCCACGGCGCCTAGTCGTCCGCAACCCAAAGCCGCCCACCGTGGTGTCCGCGACCCCACGCCTCCTGCGGCCCAGCTCTTCGACGACGAGGCCCGTGCCTCGTCCAGCAAAACGTCCTCAGGCAAACGCCCGGTATACTCTCTGTCTTCACAAGGCCGCCCTTCCTCAGTGGATGTTGGCGAACTCGAGAAACCACCGGTGAAGGTGCGTCTCTTTTTTATTTTTATTTTGTTTCTTTCTCAATTTTTCACAGCGCGGTCGTGCCAACTCGCCTCCGGCCCCTCGCAAGTCCGCCAAAACTCGAGCTGACGCGAACCCTTCTGCTGGCGAGAAGGACAAGCCCAATCCTCGCCACGTTGGTACGTCCGCTTGTCGTTTGTTTCTCCACCGCCTGCTGACCCTTCCCCTAGACGCCCCTCTCGGTCTGGAGGTCGTGCCGCACAACGCCGTTGTGGAGTTCACTACTCCCCGCGTTGCCGCACCGTTGCTCTAATCGCCTGCGCGACCTGCATCGCTCGTGGCAAGACCTGTGCGCGCGATGGTTTCGGTACCCCCTGCGACCACTGCTCGAACGGGAACCAATCCTGTTCCTTCAAACGCAGCCCCACGGACTTCCATCGCACGCTGGAATTTTTTGCGCCCCTTGGTCAACCTCGGAGGTGGCGGTACGTCTCACGACTTCATTCTCCTTTCATTTTTCGCTAATGTTGGCTTCAGCCCTCAGCTCCGCGGTCCTTTCTGCGGTGCAAGCCCGCCGCGACCTTAACGAGCATTTCCTCTGGCTGGCTCGCGCCGCCCACAACTATGACCGGTTGTGTACGGAGGTCGTGGTCTTGTTTCGTCGCCAGCGCGCTCTCCTCCCTGAGGCTCACCTCGAGGAGATGTTCGAAGACCCCGAGGATATCCAGCTGCTGAACGATTTGGAGGCGCGCTCGCTGGGTCATGCTTCGGCCGCCGAGCTGGAGCTCCTGTACCACCAAGACCACCCCCGCTCTGCGCCGCCGGCTGGCAAGCCCGTGCCCCCACTACTTCACCCGCTCCAATCCCGACCACGTCGAGACCCCCCAGCGACTTTCACCAAGTCCCCGGGGTTCACAGCCTCTCACTCGGAATTTTCGCGCAACCGGCCGGCGCATCCCTCTCTGAGATCGCGTGTGCTCCCTCACCAGACGCCAAGATTGTGGTTCCTAAGCAGGAACCCCCTTCTTCGTCTGTGCAGGGTACTTCGCGTGTCCACTTCGAACCACCGCCTATTGCGACAATGCCCGAGGCTCCTGCCTCGCCTCCCCGTTCGGTCGACACATCCTCCGTTGGCAATCCAGTGGCCCCGCACACTCCCGTCGGATCCCGCCAGCCCTCCATTCGCAAGTTCTTCACGCCGACTCCGGCTCACAAACGAGCTACCGAGGGCGTCCAGCCTATGGAAGGAGTGGTTGGTGGAGAAGGGTCGGGCACTGCGTCGGGTTGACTGGTTTCGTATTCGTGTACTGCGCGGGGCTCATGCCCAGGACTTTTTTCTTGCACTACAACAACTACTGCGCGTCGGGCCAAAGTGCCCTTGTAATTTTTAAATACTCGCTAGCCACCGTTCGTGTTCCTAGACTACCTTGTAGTAGCTAGAATGAACACTAAATTTTCTTGGATTTTATTGTGTGAACTAGCGATCCAACTCTAAGTGAACTCGAGATTCGACTTAGTGAATTTCGCCTAGGCATGTGTCATCAACATTAGTCATGCATAATTCGATCACTAGGACAGTTTTTTGTCTCAACGATACTAAGTCTTTCCACTGTAGTACTCGTTGCTTGTCCTAGCTGTGCCTAGACTCATAATAAAACATTGCTTTCTTCCTAGGAATAGAGCTAGGCCTATTATTGCGTCTTCATCACATGAAACCACATTGTTTCGCATGCCATCACACTTTAGCAATCCCTAGCTCGTAGTTGTACCCGCTTATGTGTGCTAGTTCCATCAATTCTATCTTCTTTTGGCCGCTAGATGTATTATCCTGTTCTTCTGAAGATCCTAGCGCGCATTTGATTGTTGAAACCTGATATTTGTCTAGCTAGCTGACGAACCGACAATCCTAAGATCTTTGGTCACGCGCGCTTGACTGATGCCTAGGCTTTTAATCATTCATACGGCTGTGCTTTAATCTTCCAAACTAGGACCGCGCTTTGATGTACGCGTCTATCTAGCCTTCTATAACCGATGCTAGCTCCGAAATTTCGCAAAATTCTCAGGTCTGACTTAAGTCTTTTGACAAATGCCTTCCTAGTCTTGTGGAATTCGTACTAGTTGCGTGGATCTCGACTAATGTCATACTAGCAATGTTCTCGCGTCAGCCCTCTCCCCCTCACTAGAAATATCAACCGTCCTCGTTGACACATTCTTGTGTACGAAGCAGCTAGGCGTCGCCTAAACATAGCTAGGAATCCCCTTTTCGGTTCGCCATGGATATTTTTTCAAGCCTCAGGATATCTCTTCCCTGTACTATAAAAACGTCCTAGGGTTTTTCCAACCATTGTCAGGAAATCCCCTGTTCTCTTTCTCTATGGCGCCTGCTCCTCCCGTATCCGCACTGGAAACTGCCGGGACCGCTTTCCTTACTGCCCTTCAGGATTACGAGGGTGTTATGGATATCGCCGCTCTGTCCATAACTTCGAAGCATGTTACTCTCAATGCTGCCATTGACCGCGCCGTACGTCCTGATTGCAAAGTCTTTCTTTAACCGCATTTAACATTTTTTGCGCTAGCACGGTTTCGTGCCGTTCAAGGAAAGCCTGCTTCACAAGGACCCGCGTGCTAGTCAAGGAAGGCTTATAATCGTCTTTCGCGAGCTAGTCAACCTAGCCGTCTGCGAGCAAAAGTTTCGACTTCCTGTCGCCCACATGTCCGGTATTCAAAACATGTTGACTTCCTACGAAGCTGCTCGTGAGGCCCAGAATGCTAAACGTGAGGAACGTCGCCTCAAGAGAACCGGCAAGGTAATTTCTTATTCTCGCGTCCTTTCTCTGGGCTGACCTTTCCTAGGCTTATAAATCTAACGCCACAGTTGACGAATCCGAGGGCGAGAGTGCGTTCGACCGGGTTGCCAGACTTGGAGAGTCTTACTGACGCTGAGGTATTTCTAGAGCTTCGATCATTGATTTATTCTCTCAAACACCTTCAGATGGAAGTGGATCTAGCCGTCAGCAACGCTAGTTCTTCTGGAATCTGTTCCAGAGTCTCGCGCTGGGTCGGGCACCGTTCCTAGCGGGCCTCCATTTCTCCAAGACTAAGTCCACACCTCCTAGCGACACCGCCAAGGTTGACAGGTACACCTAGCTCGAATCTAATCTCGCTAGTGCTCAGTTTCTTCTAGTCACCAGTCTGTCTCTTTTGCGGGAGCGACATTCATGCCGAGTCTGACTGCAGTCTCAAGGCCAAGGCACGCGAAGTACGCGACAAAGAGGCCAAGGATACTGCCGCCCGTGCAGATTACAAGAAACGTGAGGTTATCATCCTAGATGATCCCATTACGATTCTTCCGCCGCCAAAGGTAGGATTTCTCCTTCCTAGGTCCCTAGGAGTTACTGATTCTCTGTCCTAGAAACCTTCTACAACTGAAAAAGCCGAGGAAGTCAAGGAATCCAAGGAAGCGCGTCGCAAGCGCAAGGTTACTTTGCTAGCGTTCTCGCAAGGTCCTGGCCTGATCCTCGATTTCACACAGGCTGAAGCTAAGCCGCTACCGACGTGCGTCATCTGTTTCGCTACACCCCGACGCTTTTTCAACCCATACAGAAGGCCGAGGTCGAGGTCGAGGCCCCCACTTCCGTTTCTCGGAAACAGCGTCGCAGCTCGCGCCATGCTGCCAACACAGACGCTGAGCAAGACTACGCCATTCCTAGTACGTTTTCCGTCTGAATCTTCCAGTCCTAGGAAACTCAACCGTCCCCTAGGCCTTACTACCGACGTCAGTCTAGGCATACTAGACCAAGCCGAAGCCATTCTAGTCGCTACCACCGACCTTGATGGTCGCGATGCTGAATCCGCTAAAAACTGCGCGAACGTTTCCTTCGTCGCCAGTTGTATGTTTGCGGGTACAGCTTGCGTCCCTTCTTCACCATGCACGGATACTTGGAGAAGGAGCTAACCCATCTTCGCATGGAGATCGACCAGGACGCCGAGATGGCCGATGATGAGAGCTGCGCGGGGAGCGGTACGTGCCCTTTTTCTTCGACTAGTTCAACTTGTTCAAGCACTTTTACAGTCGCCCGAAGTTTAAACGTCCCTAGCTAGTAGCCCGGTTACCGTTCTTTGCGTTATTCTACCAATCGTCTATTCAACTAGCCGTCCTGTACTCTCAACAGTACTTTTCAATGTTCCATGCTTCCGTTTTCACGTTCCTAGGAACCTTCATGAGCCGTTGTCGATCCCATCTATCTCGTCATCCGTCAATTTAGACTTTTAAACGCGGTAGATCGGGCAACTACTGATGATCTAGATCTCGATCTTTCAAGATCGGGGTTTCCTAGACCATATTTGAAGCTCACAGATTTTCCTAGGACGCTCAGTTCCTTATCCTTTTTCTGCTACCACAATGGCGCCTTTCCCTACGAATGAGCTCGAACAGTTACCCTAGCTATGCTAGAGGACAATCGGGTGCGTCTAGTTTTGCCCTAGGTCTAAACCTAGGCTAACTTCCTGCGCTAGCCCGAGTCTGCCTGTCGCCACTGCGTTCGCGCAGGTCTCCCCTGCATCTGGTACTCGTTTGGGCCGCGGCTGTCACTTTTTGCGAGCGGTGCTCCATCGATGACTGCCTTGGTCTCACGAAAACCAGTTTCTATGCCCAATTGCATAATTATCCCATCGGTACGTGCACAGCTAGCTGGTTTTTTCAACCTTCTGACGTTACTAGCGCACCCTTCGGTCGCGACAAGTACCATCCAGACGAGCTTATGCCGTTCGTCCGGGACGCGTTTGCTCATCTTCGCCGGACTCATTTCGACACTCACTTCGCGCGCATTCATGCCAAGATCATGGCTATGACCGACGTCAACCCCGCCTCCTCGAGCTGCACACCGAGCTCAAGAGTCTTCTCTTCGGTGCTAATGTCACCGGCATCGTCGTGGCTCGCTTACAGCAGTTGACCCCGGGGCACGGTGGCCTTCAGGTCTTTTGGTTCCCTGCCACTGCTAAGTGCGCTTATTTCCGACCTCTCTCTTTCCTAGCTGACTTTTCGATCCCTAGCCTCTCCTGCCGTCAAGTCATTATGTAGGCCGCCTTGGCTAGGATCGTGACCGCTTCGACTTCCTAGGACCCTGTGCTTCGGGTTCTTCGTCTAAGCCAAAACGACTCCTCTTCTCTCTTCACCCTCTTCTTCTGATGTTTCCGAGTCTTCGAAATCTTCGGCGTTACCCGTAGTCGTACTTTTGTCGAAAAGGCAGGTCTTGCCTTTGTATTTCTTAGCTACTTTGGAACTAGAGGTGATCAGGTCGTCATCCACTAGCTCAGCTAGCGCTTTCCTCTGAGATATCTATGAACCGCTGAATCTTGGCTGGAATTGAATGCTATGTCTAGCCTCGTAAGGAATCACGCGGAACGCGGGCTATCCTTTCTTGGAACATCCACGTTCATTTCCGCCACAAGATACGCTCCCCTTTGGTTCGTCTGATCACGACCATGGGTCCTAGGTACCTTGGTTTCATTTTGCCGCTCACAGTCTTCTCGAACTGCGTGAACCTCACTAGGACTAGTCTTCCTGGTTTGAAGTTGTAGTTCTTTATAGTGTGCTCGTGATATCTTTCATACTTTCATACAGATACGCGTTTGGCATGGTCCACCCGTTGCTTTGAACTGGGACTGCCTCATAGGGAAGTGCCCGTTTTCAACTTTCCCATTGCCTTGAGAGTTATACGGTGACACCTGTATATTCGGTATGCCATATTTCTCTTCCAACCATGCTACCGCTGCTTTAAACTGAGGTGCGTTATCCGTTACGAATAATTTCGGACAACCCCAGCGGCAGATGATATCTTCCAGCAGGAACAACCCTAGCGCTTGTGCCGTGTCCCTTGTCAACGGTCTGCCTTCCACCCAAGTCGATAGCGAATCTCTAGCGTCAACCACTAGGCTACACTTGTTGGACATGACTCCCATGTTCATGACGTCTATATGGACTACTTGGAACAAGCTAGGGTATGAGTGACTACCGGTGGGATTTTCACATAGTATGCTGGCGCGTCTGACACAGGTGACATGTCTTGACATACCAATCTACGTCTGCTTCAAATCCTGGCCACCAGAATCTCAGGGCTATCAACTCTCTCGTTGCAAACGCGCCGCGATGTCCTAGGCTATCATGAGCAGCCCTCATCATGTACATGCGGTGGTCTTTGTCAACTACTAGCTGATGCGCCGTGCCAATTTTTTTCTATACATCCTCCCCCTTTCAAAAAGAAGTGAAGAGTACCTCATAAAGGCTCGGTATTCCTGATCATCATTCATTCCCGTAGGTCTAATTAAAGGATCCGCCAGCCATGTTTAACTAGCGGAAGCTTTTTATCCTGCTTCAACATTCCCTCCGTACGATGCTTTTCTTCGTACGGTTCCTTCTTATCCTTGTCCCATTTTTCTACCAGCCCAGGGATCACGGGCTCCTGCATCTGTATATTTGTACCGCTAGTCCTTCTGCTTTATAGGCCCTAGTGCGGGTAGTGCACAGCACGTTCTAGATCGGCTTCTAACGAAGTTTCCTCCGTAAAGTCTTCTATACTGCTTGCTTCTGCCCCACTGATTTGCAAATATCCACCCCTAGTGTCTATCAAATGCTTGAACTCATCGAATTCCAACGGTTGCGGTCCACTAGGGTCCGCATCTTGTGGTCCTCCGGAGGCTCGTTCTGATCGTAGCCTTCTTCCGAGTTCGGGAACACTTCATCGCCTGGCTGAGGGTCTCTACGAGACCCGTCCGGCGCAAAGCGCTCTCCTGGCACATGCTTCAACTTGAAGTGGAACATCAAGATCTTCTCGATCCATCTGTTTATCGTTGCATTGGGTCCCATTCCAGGGTTCTTCAGCATTCCCTTAATATACAATGCGTCCGTCTCAACTACTAGTTTCCTAGCGCCGAAGATCCAATAATACATGGCCTCTAGGGCTCTCATTAACCCGTAAAGTTCCCTCTTGGGTTGCGAGTAGTTGGCCTCTGTTTTCCCTAGCGTGATCGACGCGAACCTAGCGAAGTACTTCTTTTTTAGGATCGTTGGGTCGAGCTGATATATGATGATACCAATGCTCGCCACGACGTGTCCACCTGCAGTACTATATCTGAATTCCACTCATAATTTAATGGTTTCAGAGCGGGCAGTCTTTCAACGCTTCTCGTACTTTCGCTTGAGCTTCATCGCACGCCTGGTTCCACTCAAAGACTATGCCTTTCTTGGTCAACTCATTGATAGGCGCTACGATATCGCCATATTTTTCAATAAAGTTTCGCAATACTCCTACAGTCCCTAGGTACGCCTTAACTTGCGAAAGTTTGCGCATGGGCCCCAGTTGTTGATGACCTCAATCCTCTTTGGTCTGCAATCCGTCCTCTGTATGAACAGATGTGTCCTACTACGTAAACTCATCTGCACACAGATCAACTTCTTTCCAGAGAAAGTTCCACCCGCATGGGCCATCCTAGTAACTACACGGTTCAAGTTCTGGAAATGCTCCCAAACGAACCGTCTAATCCCAGGATTTTCTGGAATCCTCTCGTAGTCGCCGTCTGGAGTTTCATAACGTAGCTGGCCACGCACTGGCACATCGTCGATGTATGGGATCGCCACATGTGGTATCTCTTCCCTTAAGACATAGGTAACGTCGTCGTGGAAGATGGGCACCGAGTTGGTCCAGCCCATAGGTAACTTAACTAGTCTCATAGCCCCGAACGGCGTCTGAAAGGTCGTATAGTCCCTAGATCCTTCTGCTAAGTCTCGGTTGTCATACCCGACAAACATGTCCAGTGCGGCTCCGCAGGCTCTCCCCGCAAGTGTTCAGCTAGCTGTTCGTCCCCGGCGTAACTCCTGAGTGTTGAATAGTCACTTCATTCAACCTCTCTAGCGAGTGCACTATTCTTAGTGACTTTCCATCTTTCTTTACTACCGCAAAAATAGGCGAGCGGTAAGACGAGTTCGAAGGTTCATATACTCCAGCATCAATTTTACTCTTGATGTTTTTGCAGAACTCTTCAAAATGTCCCGGTGGAATGGGAATCTGACGACACACCCAGGGTGTGTGTTTGACTACCGGTATTTCCACTGGGGGAAACTGTTCATGTTTGAACTGTCCCCTCTCATCTTCTTCCCAAGCGAAGTCCGCATTATGTACCCCAACGAAGTGGTGAGCTAGCTTCACTTTCAGGCTCTAAGAACCCGGTGTTGTGTCTCATCCACCACCTTCATTCTTTCTTCCGTATAGCGACCGTTAGGTACAAAGTCAGGGGGTGCGTCTCTAGGATTGGCATGTTCGCTAGAGGATCCCCTATGATCTTTCTTTCTATACGAAATTTCGCGGGTAGTTCACCAAGTATGGGTGTTATCTTTTCAGCGACCGGTTTGTACTTCTTTCCCAGCTAACAGACGCAGGTTT